>WNGS01109749.1:187042-208039 GCA_020271785.1 Procambarus virginalis
ATCAAAGAAGATTTTTAAATAAACAAAACCACATCGTCAAATAAACGATGGTCAGCTTTCAGCATCTGATTTGCTATTGAGTTCAATAGGTTCTTCTCTTCCATTGGGTCATCCCTTGCAAATGATATTCATTCTTCCAGTACTGAGGTTAAGGACTACCTTACAGGTAACTATCCACAGTCTCTGTACCTAAAGCCTACTAATTCCACTGATGTCAATGAGATAATCCTTTCCCTTAAAACCAAGTCTAGTGCCCTTGAGGAGATTCCGACATTAATTTACAAAAAAGCCTCCAGATCCTTAGCCCCTGCAATTACATTGCTCTTCAACAAGTCACTTGAACTCCAAACCTTCCCAGATATTCTAAAAAAAAGCGAGAGTAACCCCTGTCCACAAATGTGGTGATCTCACTGATGTTAACAACTACAGACCTATTTCAATCCTGCCTAACTTATCAAAATTTTTGAAAAACTAATCTACAAGCAGCTTTACTCTTATCTAGCCAAGCACAATATACTTAGCTCTTGCCAATATGGCTTCAGACCTAAAAAAAGCACTAACGATGCACTTATTAGTATGATTAACTTAATTCATGCAGCTCTTGATAAAATGAGTTCCCTGTTGGGTTATTTGTGGACCTGCGTAAGGCTTTTGACACTGTGAAACACCAAAACCTTCTTCTTAAATTACATCATTATGGAGTCAGAGGACTCTCCCTGCAATACCTCAAATCTTACCTTACTGACAGACTCCAGTATGTTTCTGTGAACAATTCAATTTCTCCTACCCTACCCATCAACATTGGTGTTCCTCAGGGCAGTACTTGGCCCTCTCTCTTTCTCATCTACATTAATGACCTTCCAAATGCCTCCCAACACCTTAGACCAATTCTATTTGCTGACGACACAACCTTCATTTACTCCAGTCCTGACCCCCTTGCTCTAAATGCCACAGTAAATACCGAGCTTAATAAAGTCCATCTTTGGCTAACTGCCAACAAACTCACCCTTAACATTGACAAAACTTTCTATATTCTGTTTGGCAATAAATCCTCTAACCAAATAAATCTCAAGATTAACAATACCCAAATTTGTAACAAATTAGATGGCAAATTCCTTGGCGTTCTCATTGATCACAAGCTTAATTTCCAGGGACACATTCTAAATATATCAAAAAAAGTTTCAAAAACTGTTGGCATTCTTTCTAAGATCAGATATTATGTACCCCGCCCTGCCCTGGTGACTCTCTATTACTCCCTCATCTATCCATATCTCAACTATGGTATTTGTGCTTGGGGTTCTACTACCCAAAATCATTTACGTCCTCTAATTACTCAACACAAAGCTGCTATTAGGACAATATCCAACTCTGGCCCCAGACATCACTCGGTACCCCTACTCAAATCTCTCAATATGTTAGATATTAAGTCACTGCACATTCTCTCATGTGTATTATACATATATAAAACGCTGAACTGTAATGCCAATCCTGACCTCAAAGCTTCATTGAAAGCTGTAACAGAACCCATGAGCACCACACCAGAAATAAATACAGTTTTGATATTCCAAGAGTACGACTTAACCAAACTAGAAATGCTCTACAAATCAAGGGACCCAGAATGTGGAATGACCTTCCCAACCATGTTAAAGACTGTACCTCTCTCAACCAGTTAGGATTAAAACTAAACACTACCTGATAAACTCCCTGTAACCTACCTTACCCCTCTATTGTCAACCCATGTCTTATTTTTTTTTTCTTATTCAACGCTGTTTGTCTACATATTGTATTTGTGCTGCTTTTCAGTCATGTTCCCCCCTTTTTTGTACCTTTATTTGTATCTGTTCTCAAAACATTTTATTCTTTTTGTTCAATTAGCATTAAGTTTTAGATATTAATGTTTTCTTGCCCAAAACGCATTGCGTAATAGTGGCTTTAGGCATTGTATGTACTAGCTCTATCTATAAATCGATCCACTTATGTCTAATCTCTCTATGTATGTACCTTTCCTGAATAAACATATTTATTTTATTTATTTATTTAATAAAAGGAAACAGTTACATCATAAAACAGAACAAAATGACAAAGCACAAACGGGCAAAACTAAGGAACAAAAGTACTAAACACAATAACGCCGGCCGGAAGGGCCGATCACAAAACAGCAATAATTACAAACAGAATACAATAATTAAGTTAAACACAGCGGAAGACAATACAGAAATAACACACCAAAACCTGAAATATACAGAACAAGGCTACCAGCACCGCAAACACACACGGAGAGGCACCAACACAAAAACAAAACATTAAATAATAAATAACAATTACAAGAATACAATAACAAGAAAACAATATAATTATAAAATAAACAAACGGAAAAGCTCAACAGCAAACTCGACAAAAAGCATAAACCCAGACTAGGTCACGCCAACAGCCTGAAGGGCACTCAACACCACACAAACAAGCGCACAAACAGCATCATAAAAACATAGAACCACAAGCATACCATAAGAACATGACACCCACAACCAGACACACACAAACCAAACCCCGGACCGCACAGGAACCGGACACATACACACAAGCCACACAAATAAACCCACAACCACAAACCGGAGCACGCAGGAACCGGGAAACAAACCCGCCGCACCCACTCACACGCACCCGACCCGCACCCCACACCCATGCACACTAATGGAAACAACCCACAACACACAAAGGAATCATGAGTGAGGAACACATTCCTCAGAGACAAGACCATACGTCTCCGCAGCCCAAGGATACCTTCGCTTGTAGGCCTCCCAAATCAAATATTCCCTGTCGGTAGGGGGACGATCCCCCTGCCGCCGCGGGCCCTTCATAAACTCGGGAACCACCAGATCAGGCGGAAACGGCCACTCCTTTAGCTCACTGACGCAAGTCGCATAACGAGGCTGGGGAGCGCAACCCACATCCTTCGAAGTAGCAGACGACACCGATGAAGCGTACGAGGGTTGCCTAGACGGCCGCGTCGCCGTACGCACTGGAGCAGAGGACGATCGACGAGATGGTAACTCCGCCGAGACCGCAGGAGACACTGAAGAGACGGCCGGAGACGGAAGAGGCGTCGAGACCGCAGCCGATGAAACGGGGACCGAGGAAGGGGTTACAGCACCCCCAGAGCGAGCAGTCTTTTTCAACAGCATCACCAGGCCACCCCGCTCACCACGAACCTCAGCAGGGGGAACCACCCCCATGAAGAACCGGAGCCATCCGATGCAGGCGACGCACCCGAAGCAGGAACCTCAGGCACCATATCTGCAGTGGAGGCCGAAACACTGGCACTGGCATCCTCAGGCAAATGCACCTCCGCCGTCACCGTAGTACGCAACGCAACCAGAGTCACCCCTCCGTCGCCGGCAGATGCACAAGCGTCGAAGTCGCCAACGTCTGCCCATGCTGAAGACGAACGCCGGGAACGCTTAGGCTCGGGCCGCACATCAACAGACCCGGAGGCAGACTCAGAGATACGCGCAACACAAGCCGGGCGAACCGATGCACATCGCAGAACGGCAGCATCCTCAACCACATGGGGCACCAGGCCAGGCACAGGAGGAAGCGCCGGATCCACCCCATCACCCAGCACAGCCGGAACAGACGGCGAGGGTGCAGGGACAGGGTCAGATGCAGCAGAGGACAAACCGGAAGACAGGGGATTCGAGCAGAAGGCAGGCTGAAGAACCCCAGGGATACTAGTCGGAGCAGGACGATCACCAGGCGACGACACAACCTCTGGAGGAGAGGCGACAACAACAGGGGGCGCACCAGGCGACACAGGGGGCACATCCGCGGCTGAAGAGACGTCCACATCCACCGAACCCTTCTCCACAGGAAGCGGCGGAAAATCCTCCTCACTGAAGAGGTTCACGGGTGCAACGGCAGACGCAGTACAGTCAGCAGCCTGATGGCCCAATAGGCCACAACGATAAAACGTCCGAGGCTGGCGGGCGTAAAACACTCGAACGTTGTAACCCATAAGACGCGCAGAGGACGAAATATCCTCCCGGAGCCTCATGCCCAGGGTGCGAATGCTCGTCCTCACACCCTTAAGGGGGTTGGAAGATACCACGTTCACCCGCACACTAACCACTGCGTCAAAACGGCCGAAGTACCGCCGTAGCAGACCCTCCGGAAACTCCAATGGAGCCCCATGCACACTGACGTAGGTGAGGGCACCACTCCGATCAGACAGTGATTCAGTACCCGCACCATCTGGCAGGGGTAATGTCCGCCCCTCGCATCGACGGAGAAAGTCGCGATATGCCAACTCCTCACTGAACTTTACAATCGCTCGACGTGCCATCACCAGCTCGACTCCATAAATGTTTATCACAGGAATATGCAGCAACTCACAAACCAGCGCTGTCTCTGGGTACCCAGCCCGGCCGGAAAATTCGAAGCCCACAGACTGAGCCCGCAGTATAGGTGGGAGGAGGACCCCCATCGTGAACGCCACGTCAGCCTATGTTGTTAGTGGTGCGTTGTGGTGGTACTGGACGGTGTTGTTGCTGTGTTGTTAGTGGTGCGTTGTGGTGGTACTGGACGGTGTTGTTGCTGTGTTGTTAGTGGTGCGTTGTGGTGGTACTGGACGGTGTTGTTGCTATGTTGTTAGTGGTGCGTTGTGGTGGTACTGGACGGTGTTGTTGGTATGTTATTAGTGGTGTGTTGTGGTGGTACTGGACGGTGTTGTTGCTATGTTGTTAGTGGTGCGTTGTGGTGGTACTGGACGGTATTGTTGCTGTGTTGTTAGTGGTGCGTTGTGGTGGTACTGGACGGTGTTGTTGCTATGTTGTTAGTGGTGCGTTGTGGTGGTACTGGACGGTGTTGTTGCTGTGTTGTTAGTGGTGCGTTGTGGTGGTACTGGACGGTGTTGTTGGTATGTTATTAGTGGTGCGTTGTGGTGGTACTGGACGGTGTTGTTGCTATGTTGTTAGTGGTGCGTTGTGGTGGTACTGGACGGTATTGTTGCTGTGTTGTTAGTGGTGTGTTGTGGTGGTACTGGACGGTGTTGTTGCTGTGTTGTTAGTGGTGCGTTGTGGTGGTACTGGACGGTGTTGTTGCTATGTTGTTAGTGGTGCGTTGTGGTGGTACTGGACGGTATTGTTGCTGTGTTGTTAGTGGTGCGTTGTGGTGGTACTGGACGGTGTTGTTGCTGTGTTGTGGTGGTACTGGACGGTATTGTTGCTGTGTTGTGGTGGCTATAATAACTCTCGAGAGGCTCTTAGGTCTTAAGGCCGCTGAATAGGCAATGGAGATATATACACCAAGGGGTATATTGTGCTTTTCGGTGTACATGTCATGTGCAATAGTTAGAACCGCATTTTTTGCCAAATAGGCAAGGTCTTTTTTGTCTAAAAGACAAAGCACTTTTGTATATTTTCATATATCTGGGCCAAAACTAAATTCTTTTTAATTATGTGAGCAAATCGATTGATAACAAAATTAACTAATTTAGTGTAGCGTCAGTTATCCAACTAAACGATTTTCCTTAAAAAATAAATTTTCACAAAATTTTATATCATAAATTCCGAGGCTTCTACATTCTCAATTTAATATACATTACTTTTATTTTTATAATTTATGAATTTTTGATATATAATTTTAGGAATATAATTTTGTAAAGAAATTAGTTTAATTAGGTAACTCTGGCTATCAGATACGCTATATACACTAAGAGTCAAATTTTGCCACTAAGTTTATTACTGAAGTAAACTGAAAGGTTTAGATATTTACAATGTATGGTTTGTCCAGTTTAGTGTCAATACCCTAAGTTCACTTTAGTCCTGGACTATATTCAGGATGAAAGTATACTTCCAGGATAGTTAGTATGCTTGTGTTGTGCCTTATTGGCTCTTCCTTGCTTGATTAGCCTTAACCCCAAACACCGAAATAAACAACACAATATTATTATTGTCACAACATTTAGAATAATTGTTACTACTTATTTACCTTTCACCAGCCATAAATCGATAACAAAAACATAATCCTTCAATTCATCCAGTGTGCAGAGGAAAACTTGTGGATCTTACATATCTGTGATGGTCCACTGCATAACCATGTTGTTGGAGCAAGCGGACACACAGTTTCCCACCAGAGCCAGGCGGGAGGATGGGTTGACTAGGAGACCGCCGTCGTACGGCCAGCACAGTTTCTCATCCACGCATCTGAATGTGAAGTAAAGAATATCAGTGAGAAAATCCACAGGATCCGTGATAAGGATTCGAACCTATGTTTGAAAACAGGTTCCAATACTCATCACGACTCCTGTGGATTTTCTCACTGATATATCACACATGTCATTTCTCTGTGTATTTAGAGTAACAGTATTTTTGTTAGTAACTGTTACCGCTTGTAAAGTTAGAGTGCAGAAACATAACATCAGGCAACCTATAAAATCTTAGTCCATTTATTTTCATCCTTATTATTTTTACTATGTGCAGCCACAAATAAATCATATGTAAATCAATATTTACTGATACATATATGTCTGTATATATGTGTTTGTGTTTCTACCTAATTGTAATTACCTAATTACAGTTAGAAGATGGGAGATCAGCTAGTAGAACTTCCTAATGTTTATATTTTAATTACATACAGTTTTGGACCCACCATGCAGTTTGCACATACTGCACTCTTTTCCAATATATTCTATTAACCTATGTATTTTCGGTACCTTTTTACATTAACTTGAATCTGTTTACTGTCAGTGTGCTGAGAGGTCAAAGCATTCCTCTTTATCAATGCTCTCCATAGCAGTCATAATCTTAAACGTTGTGATCATCTCACTTTCCTTCTTCTAATTGTGACATGTTCAGGACCTGTAGCCGTTAGCACAATTCAAAGAAATATAAGAATTAGTAACTGGGCATCCACAATGCAAGCTGAGTTGGTAGCAATACTGGTAGCACTCGAAATTATTGACAACACTGAAGTAGACAGCTTAATTATTTCCGACTCCCTTTCCTCACTACGAGCAATAAACAGCTTGCAATCAAGTAATAACTTGCTTGTCTCGGAAGCTAGACGTAGATAAGCATACTTAGCAAGAGGGTATATATAAAAATGTTGTGGATTCATTCTCACATTGGCCTGTAGGAACATAACAAAGTTGACGCCCTTGCTAAGGCTGCAGTAAATAAAGACAGTATTGAACGGAATCTTGAGTTATCAAATAGGTCCCTTAAAAGTGTCATTAGACGAGAACTCCTGGATGGATTTGAAGAAAGTAGAACAGTGCAAACTGGAACTAGCAGGTCCATTGTTTATCACAATGAAATGTGTGAAGTAAAGCATGTGTATGGGGCAAGTAACAAAGTCAGTAGACTAACAGATGTTGTCACAGCTCGAATAAGACTTGGCTACAAGTATCTCTGGCAGTTCGGCTTGTATAGGGATCTAGATGAAGTAAAGTGTAAAGTGTGTGGACAAAGACAGGGACACACACTCGAACACTATATCTTGGATTGTAGTAAAATTGAGCCATTTAGAGATAAATCTAAGCTCACGCTGTATGATATGGCAACCTATCTTATTACCAAGGGGAAAAATACCTGAAATTCTTGCACAGTATCCATATTTCGCTTCCAGTAGATAAACGACAAATGAGATTACGAAACAAGTAGTGTATTGTGAAGACTAATAATAAACAGCAGCTCCCCTATGACTCTGTAATATCTCCATTGGTCAAACTATTATGTATTAGCGATAAGACCTACCATTAATGTATAACAACTTACTGTAAATATATAGCTCTTGAAATAGAACATTCTCTGTAACTAGCTGACATGTAACCATAAGGTGTGAAGGATAGATGAAATTGTTTATGTAATAATCAAAGATGAGGTCTGACAAAGACCTTTGGTGCCCTCTGTAATGCTTTTTGCGCTACCGCTCACAGGATGAGTATGGGGTGCACAATAAACTAGCCGCCTTCGGCGGCAACAATAAAAAAAATCCTTGCAGCTCCTAGCTATTATTTAGAACCCTAAATCCTTGGTAGCATTTAATTAAAGTTCTTCTGTTTTAGCTACATAAATATTTTGAGGTATTGATTCCCAGTAAATGTTGCGTTATTCAGTTTGAGTCTCCAGTATGTCATGACAAATATTCTGAACATGTTTTTCCGTCCGTGTACTTGTAGACTATTATGAAGATGGCGAGTATTTCTGGAAGCCTCTGACTGTGCCTTCGATGTGATCAGGTGAAAGAGTTCCTTAGCAGAGTCCTTTAGCATTTAATCACACAAGTTGAAGTTCAAGTACGTTTATTGAGACAACAAAATACATCCCAAAAGAATAGGCTATTTTTTAGGATAGCTATTATTTAGGCTTCGGCTATTTTTACGCTATTTTTACATTTAATCACATAATCTGTAATTGCAGTTTAGTGTGTCCCTGCTTTTCCTGACCTAATCCATTGTAATACACTATTGTATTATATGATACATTCTGTTACTTTCTCATCCTAATCTAATACATTCTAATATTTAGTCATGCCACTAAACCCACAGCTTTCGCTATTACTACTCAACTTCTTTATCCAGTTCTATTCAGATGACATTTCTTTCTCTTTATATGCAATGACGACTTCTGTCGACTGTATTCTGTACCAAATTCAGCTCTGAGACTAAACCTTTGTCTATCTCTGCCTGTATATTCATCCTTTACCTTTATCTGCCTATATATTCATCCTTTACCTATCTCTGCCTGTATATTCATCCTTTACCTTTATCTGCCTATATATTCATCCTTTACCTATCTCTGCCTGTATATTCATCCTTTACCTATCTCTGCCTGTATATTCATCTTTCACCTATCTCTGCCTGTATATTCATCCATTGTGCTCTGGACTGCAGTTTCCTTAAATGCTTGTTCAGTCATTTCCTTTCCCTTCATCACATGAACTTAGCTATATGTAAGAGGGTTGAAACATATACCTGGAGGACGTGTTGTCGTTGTTATGACCCGTGATGATCTTTGTGAGGAAATAAGGGATAGTTTGAGCAACCAAATAATATATGGGAGTGTGAGAATGGTTACGTTTATGGGGCTGCTATTGTATGATCAATTTATATCATATAAGCTACTGAGCATATTTATATCATATAAGCTAAGAGACTTATGTGTGTGAAATAGTTAATTATTAAACAGCCAGAATATTATATCATATCAGGACATGGTTGTAAAAGCTTGGTGGTTGGAATACAATTGTAGAATTATTCGTTACTGTACGAGATTTGGTCAGACAGTGGCTGACTGAGGACGCTGTTTTTCAATCTGGAATTGGCTGGCTGACCTGCCGGGCATATTGTGTGTACTATTATAATTCTTATGACAGTGATGTCCAATCTTTTATTATGTCCTATCCTATTCCTATGTCCTATCTTTTCATTATTTACTGGCCACCACTATTTGCATGTACAGTATAGTTAATCTAATAATACAACTTCGAGCAGACTCGAAAATGTCTATGTTTAGTAGAAGTCAACTTGAAGTGGATATTTAATGTATTGTGGGGGTTTTGAGGGAATGTTTACACTGTGCTTTCATTACAAATTTTTGGGCTTGCCTAGAATGTTTTGATTGTAAGTCTTAATCTCTATCCAAGGGAAATTCTGTTCATAGAATAAATGTCAATAGGCAATGCCGGGGTTTTGTATAAATATAGTGGAGTCTGTAAGAATAAATCCAATAATTACACCCACATGTTCCTAACCTGTTTCTAGTGTGTAGTGGATTGTTATACCTCTTAACATGTAAATTTGGGATTACTTTCCTTGGGGGTCGGGATTAGTTCACCTCAGATGCAGGGAGTATATCATATGCGTTATATACTCTCAGCTCCTATAACACAGAATAGTGGGTGGGTTACTGGCAGATCACAAACTGGGGGGGGGGTAGAAATAGCCTAAGCTACTCTATCCCTTTGAGATGTATTTTATTGTCCCAATAAACGTACTTGAATTTGATCACAAACTTTTATTGCTATCATTTACCACCACAGTCCCGTAACAGTCATAGATAATTGGAATAAATTCTTGGTTGAGGTATAATGCTATAGAGTTGGATTAGGCCCTTGGAAAAAGTAGACATTGTTTGAGTAAGCTCTTGGATAAGGAATAATGCTACAGGGTTAGAATAAACTTTTTCAAATATAGTTCCTGGTGGATTTAATCAATTCTTGGAGGACTAAACTCTAGGAGGAGGAATAAACTCTAGGAGGAAGTATAATGTTAGATGCTTGAAATAAACTCTTGGAGGAAGTATAGTGCTACATGTTTGGAATAAACTGTTTGGAATCTAATAGTGTTAATTGGTTGGAAAAGCTCTTTTAGAAAGTATAGTGTTAGAAGATTGGAATAAAGTCTTGGAGGAAGTATAGTACAAGATGATTAGAATAAAATCTTGCAGGTTTAGATCTAAATGGATATAATAAACAGTGGATGAATTAATATCAGACTTACAGTGGTATATGGTTTGAATGAACTCTGGGAGAAGGTGCAATGTATGGGGAATAACCTTTTGATGTGTATTACGTACTAGATGGCTGGAATACAGCCTTGGAGAGAGTGTAGTGTGTTAGATGTTCTAATAAAATCTAGACGGAAATATGTTGGGTGTTGTGTGGGTGGAGTGAGCCATTGAGTGAAGTGGAGTCAACTAGTCAACTATCATTACTACACGATAAACTAGCAAATAATTATCATACCAAAAAAAACGTATTAACATATTTCAACATAGTGTTTTACTCATACAGTTTAAATACATTCTGAGGATTTGTCACAACTCACTTGATCTGAACGTTAGGTGGAGGAAACATCGTAACTTCAACTTGTATAGAGGTGTTTGCCTGCCTCGTTCCTTTGCAATGCGGACGAAGATCTCATAGGTCACACTGTACTTGGCAAAGCTTGAGGTCACTAGGGTCATGCTTCCCCCACTGTACTGTAGAGTGCCTGGAGGGATATATAAGCTCTTTGTGTTTTCATCGCTAACAGAGGGAATATAGTACAGGTTATATTGTAGAGCGAAATCAGGACAGTTCTTTACCCACAAATATGTGCGGTAAAGTCAGGCAATTAGGAATATATTGTGAACATAAGAACACGTCGAAGTCGCAAACTGTCTGCCCATGCTGAAGATCGAGCGCCGGAACGCTTAGGCTCGGGACCGCACATCAACAGACCCGGAGGCAGACTCAGAGATACGCGCAACACAAGCCGGGCGAACCGAGCAATACAGAACGGCAGCATCCTCACCACCATGGGGCACCAGGCCAGGCCACAGGAGGAGAGCGCCGGATCCACCCCATCACCCAGCACAGCCGGAACAGACGGCGAGGGTGCAGGGACAGGGTCAGAGGCAGCAGAGGAAAAGGAACGGGGATTGCGAGCAGAAGGCAGGCTGAAGACCCCAGAGGACATAGGTCGGAGCAGGACGATCAGCAGGCGACGACACAACCTCTGGAGGAGAGGCGACAACAACAGGGGGCGCACCAGGCGCACAGGGGGGCACATCCGCGGCTGAAGAGACGTCCACATTCACCGAACCGTCCTCCACAGGAGCGGCGGAAAATCCTCCTCACTGAAGAGGTTCAAGGGGCAGAGCGGGACGCAGATACGTCAGCAGCTTGATGGCCCAATAGGCCACAACGTGTAACACGTCGAGGCTGGCGGGCGTAAAACACTCGAACGTTCTAACCCATAAGACGCACAGAGGACGAAATATCCTCCCGGAGCCTCATGCCCAGGGTGCGAATGGCTCGTCCTCACACCCTTAAGGGGGTTGGAAGATACCACGTTCACACCGCACACTAACCACTGCGTCAAACGGCCGAAGTACCGCCGTAGCAGACCCTCCGGAAACTCCAATGAGCCCCATGCACACTGACGTAGGTGAGGGCACCACTCCGATCAGACAGTGATTCAGTACCCGCACCATCTGGCAGGGGTAATGTCCGCCCTCGCATCGACGGAGAAAGTCGCGATATGCCAACTCCTCACTGAACTTTACAATCGCTCGACGTGCCATCACCAGCTCTGACTCCATAAATGTCTTAGATGTCACAGTGACACATATGCAGTCAACTCACAAACCAGCGCTGTTCTGGGTACCCGAGCCCGGCCGGAAATTCGAAGCCCACAGACTGAGCCCGCAGTATAGGTGGGGGGGGACCCCCATGCGTGAACTGCCACGTCAGCCTATTGTTAGGGTGCGTTGTGGTGGTACTGGACGGTGTTGTTGCTGTGTTGTTAGTGGTGCGTTGTCGGTGGTACTGGACGGTGTTAGTTTGCTGTGTTGTTAGTGGTGCGTTGTGGTGGTACTGACGGACGGTGTTGTTGCTATGTTGTTAGTGGTGCGTTGTGGTGGTACTGGACGGTGTTGTTGTAGTTTTAGTGGTGTGTTGTGGTGGTACTGGACGGTGTTGTTGCTATGTTGTTAGTGGTGCGTTGTGGTGGTACTGGACGGTTTGTTGCTGTGTTGTTGTAGGGTGCGTTGTGGTGGTACTGACGGTGTTGTTGCTTGTTGTTAGTGGTGCGTTTGTGGTGGTACGACGGTGTGTTGCTGTGTGTTAGTGGTGCGTGTGGTGGTACTGGACGGTGTTGTTGGTTGGTTATTAGTGTGCGTTTGTGTGGTACTGGACGGTGTTGTTGCTATGTTGTTAGTGGTGCGTTGTGGTGGTACTGGACGGTAGTGTTGCTGTGTTGTTAGTGGTGTGTTGTGGTGGTACTGGACGGTGTTGTTGCTGTGTTGTTAGTGGTGCGTTGTGGTGGTACTATGGACGGTGATTGTTGCTATGTTGTTAGTGGTGCGTTGTGGTGGGTACTGGACGGTATTGGTTGCTGTGTTGTTGTGGTAAGATGGTGTGGCGTTGTGGTGGTACTGGACGGTGTTGTTGCTGTGTTGTGGTGGTACTGGACGGTATTGTTGCTGTGTTGTGGTGGCTATAATAACTCTCGAGAGGCTCTTAGGTCTTAAGGCCGCTGAATAGGCAATGGAGATATATACACCAAGGGGTATATTGTGCTTTTCGGTGTACATGTCATGTGCAATAGTTAGAACCGCATTTTTTGCCAAATAGCAAGGTCTTTTTTGTCTAAAAGGACAAAGCACTTTGTATATTTTCATATATCTGGGCCAAAACTAAATTCTTTTTAATTATGTGAGCAAATCGATTGATAACAAATTAACTAATTTAGTGTAGCGTCAGTTATCCAACTAAACGATTTTCCTTAAAAAATAAATTTTCACAAAATTTTATATCATAAATTCCGAGGCTTCTACATTCTCAATTAATATATTACTTTTATTTTTATAATTTATGAATTTTGATATATTAATTTTAGGAATATAATTTTGTAAAGGAAATTAGTTTAATTAGGTAATCTGGCTATCAGATACGCTATATACACTAAGAGTCAAATTTTGCCACTAGTTTATTACTGAAGTAAACTGAAAGGTTTAGATATTTACAATGTATGGTTTGTCCAGTTTAGTGTCAATACCCTAAGTTCACTTTAGGTCCTGGACTATATTCAGGATGAAAGTATACTTCCAGGATAGTTGAGTATGCTTGTGTTGTGCCTTATTGGCTCTTCCTTGCTTGATTAGCCTTAACCCCAAACACCGAAATAAACAACACAATATTATTATTGTCACAACATTTAAATAATGATTTACTACTTATTTACCTTTCACCAGCCATAAATCGATAACAAAAACATAATCCTTCAATTCATCCAGTGTGCAGAGGAAAACTTGTGGATCTTACATATCTGTGATGGTCCACTGCATAACCATGTTGTTGGAGCAAGCGGACACACAGTTTCCCACCAGAGCCAGGCGGGAGGATGGGTTGACTAGGAGACCGCCGTCGTACGGCCAGCACAGTTCTCATCCACGCATCTGAATGTGAAGTAAAGAATATCAGTGAGAAATCCACAGGATCCGTGATAGGATTCGAACCTATGTTTGAAAACAGGTTCCAATACTCATCACGACTCCTGTGGATTTTCTCACTGATATATCACACATGTCATTCTCTGTAGTTTAGAGTAACAGTATTTTGTTAGTAACTGTACCGCTTGTAATGTTAGAGTGCAGAAACATAACATCAGGCAACCTATAAAATCTTAGTCCATTTATTTTTATCCTTATGATTTTTACTATGTGCAGCCACAAATAAATCATATGTAAATCAATATTTACTGATACATATATGTCTGTATATATGTGTTTGTGTTTCTACCTAATTGTAATTACCTAATTACAGTTAGAAGATGGGAGATCAGCTAGTAGAACTTCCTAATGTTTATATTTTAATTACATACAGTTTTGGACCCACCATGCAGTTTGCACATACTGCACTCTTTTCCAATATATTCTATTAACCTATGTATTTCGGTACCTTTTTTACATTAACTTGAATCTGTTTACTGTCAGTGTGCTGAGAGGTCAAAGCATTCCTCTTTATCAATGCTCTCCATAGCAGTCATAATCTTAAACGTTGTGATCATCTCACTTTCCTTCTTCTAATGTGACCTGTTCAGGACCTGTAGCCGTTAGCACAATTCAAAGAAATATAAGAATTAGTAACTGGGGATCCACAATGCAAGCTGAGTTGGTAGCAATACTGGTAGCACTCGAAATTATTGACAACACTGAATTAGACAGCTTAATTATTTCCGACTCCCTTTCCTCCCTACAGCAATAACAGTTTGCATTCAAGTAATAACTTGCTTGTCTCGGAAGCTAGACGTAGATATAAGAATACTTAGCAAGAGGGTAATATATAAAAATGTTGTGGATTCATTCTCACATTGGCCTGAGGAACATAACAAGTTGACGCCTTGCTAAGGCTGCAGTAAATAAAGACAGATATTGAACGGAATCTTGAGTTATCAAATAGTCCCTTAAAAGTGTCATTAGAGAGAACTCCTGGATGGATTGAAGAAAGTAGAACAGTGCAAACTGGACCTAGCAGGTCCATTGTTTATCACAATGAAATGTTTGAAGTAAAGCATGTGTATGGGGCAGTAACAAAGTCAGTAGACTAACAGATGTTGTCACAGCTCGAATAAGACTTGGCTACAAGTATCTCTGGCAGTTCGGCTTGTATAAGGGATCTAGATGAAGTAAAGTGTAAAGTGTGTGACAAAGACTGGGACACACACTCGAACACTATTACTTGGATGTAATAAAATTGAGCATTTAGAGATAAATCTAAGCTCTACGCTATAGATATGGCAACCTATCTTATTACCAAGGGAAAAATACCTGAAATTCTTGCACAGTATCCATATTTCGCTTCCAGTAGATAAACGACAAATAGAATTACAAACAAGTAGTGTATTGTGAAGACCTAATAATAAACAGCAGCTCCCCTATGACTCTGTAATATCTCCATTGGTCAAACTATTAGGTATTAGCGATAGACCTACCATTAATGTATAACAACTTACTGTAAATATATAGCTCTTGAAATAGACATTCTCTGTAACTAGCTACATGTAACCATAAGGTGTGAAGGATAGATGAAATTGTTTATGTAATAATCAAAGATGAGGTCTGACAAAGACCTTTGGTGCCCTCTGTAATGCTTTTTGCGCTACCGCTCACAGGATGAGTATGGGGTGCACAATAAACTAGCCGCCTTCGGCGGCAACAATAAAAAAAATCCTTGCAGCTCCTAGCTATTATTTAGAACCCTAAATCCTTGGTAGCATTTAATTAAAGTTCTTCTGTTTTAGCTACATAAATATTTTGAGGTATTGATTCCCAGTAAATGTTGCGTTATTCAGTTTGAGTCTCCAGTATGTCATGACAAATATTCTGAACATGTTTTTCCGTCCGTGTACTTGTAGACTATTATGAAGATGGCGAGTATTTCTGGAAGCCTCTGACTGTGCCTTCGATGTGATCAGGTGAAAGAGTTCCTTAGCAGAGTCCTTTAGCATTTAATCACACAAGTTGAAGTTCAAGTACGTTTATTGAGACAACAAAATACATCCCAAAAGAATAGGCTATTTTTTAGGATAGCTATTATTTAGGCTTCGGCTATTTTTACGCTATTTTTATTTAATCACATAATCTGTAATTGCAGTTTAGTGTGTCCCTGCTTTTCCTGACCTAATCCATTGTAATACACTATTGTATTATATGATACATTCTGTTACTTTCTCATCCTAATCTAATACATTCTAATATATAGTCATGTCACTAATCCCACAGCTTTCGCTATTACTACTCAACTTCTTTATCCAGTTCTATTCAGATGCACATTTCCTTCTCTTTATATGCAATGACGACCTCTGTCGACTGTATTCTGAATCTATTTGATGACGACACAACCTTCATTACTCCAGTCCTGACCCCTTGCTCTAAATGCCACAGTAAATACCGAGCTTAATAAGTCCATCTTTGGCTAACTGCCAACAAACTCACCCTTAACATTGACAAAACTTCTATATCTGTTTGGCAATAAATCCTCTAACCAAATAAATCTCAAGATTAACAATACCCAAATTTGTAACAAATTAGATGGCAAATTCCTTGGCGTTCTCATTGATCACAAGCTTAATTTCCAGGGACACATTCTAAATATATCAAAAAAAGTTTCAAAAACTGTTGGCATTCTTTCTAAGATCAGATATTATGTACCCCGCCTGCCCTGGTGACTCTCTATTACTCCCTATCTATCCATATCTCAACTATGGTATTTGTGCTTGGGGGTCTACTACCCAAAATCATTTACGTCCTCTAATTACTCAACACAAAGTGCTATTAGGACAATATCCAACTCTGGCCCCAGACATCACTCGGTACCCCTACTCAAATCTCAATATGTTAGATATTAAGTCACTGCACATTTTCTCATGTGTATTATACAATATAAAACGCTGAACTGTAATGCCAATCCTGACTCAAAAGCTTCATTGAAAGCTGTAACAGAACCCATGAGCACCACCCCAGAAATAAATACAGTTTTGATATTCCAACGAGTACGACTTAACCAAACTAGAAATGCTCTACAAATCAAGGGACCCAGAATGTGGAATGACCTCCCAACCATGTTAAAGACTGTACCTCTCTCAACCAGTTTAGGATTAAAACTAAACACTACCTGATAAACTCCCTGTAACCTACCTTAACCCCTCTATGTCAACCCATGTCTTATTTTTTTTTCTTATTCAACGCTGTTTGTCTACATATTTATTTGTGCTGTTTTCAGTCATGTTCCCCCCTTTTTTGTACCTTTATTGTATCTGTTCTCAAAACATTTTATTCTTTTTGTTCAATTAGCATTAAGTTTTAGATATTAATGTTTTCTTGCCAAAAGCATTGCGTAATAGTGGCTTTAGGCATTGTATGTACTAGCTCTATCTATAAATCGATCCACTTATGTCTATCTCTCTGATGTATGTACCTTCTGAATAAAACATATTATTTATTTATTTATTTAATAAAAGGAAACAGTTACATCATAAAACAGAACAAAATGACAAAGCACAAACGGGGCAAAACTAAGGAACAAAAGTACTAAACACAATAACGCGGGCGGAGGGCCGATCACAAAACAGCAATAATTACAAACAGAATACAAAATTAAGTTAAACACAGCGGAAGACAATACGAAATAACACACCAAAACCTGAATATACAGAACACAGGCTACCAGCACCGCAAACACACACGGAGAGGCACCAACACAAAAACAAAACATTAAATAATAAATAACAATTACAAGAATACAATAACAAGAAAACAATATAATTATACAATAAACAAAAGGAAAAGCTCAACAGCAAACTCGACAAAAAGCATAAACCCAGACTAGGTCACGCCAACAG
Source organism: Procambarus virginalis (assembly GCA_020271785.1). Classification (NCBI taxonomy): domain Eukaryota; kingdom Metazoa; phylum Arthropoda; class Malacostraca; order Decapoda; family Cambaridae; genus Procambarus; species Procambarus virginalis. The sequence continues at coordinate 204,927 of WNGS01109749.1, forward strand.
CCTGAAGGGCACTCAACACCACACAAACAAGCGCACAAACAGCATCATAAAAACATAGAACCACAAGCATACCATAAGAACATGACACCCACAACCAGACACACACAAACCAAACCCCGGACCGCACAGGAACCGGACACATACACACAAGCCACACAAATAAACCCACAACCACAAACCGGAGCACGCAGGAACCGGGAAACAAACCCGCCGCACCCACTCACACGCACCCGACCCGCACCCCACACCCATGCACACTAATGGAAACAACCCACAACACACAAAGGAATCATGAGTGAGGAACACATTCCTCAGAGACAAGACCATACGTCTCCGCAGCCCAAGGATACCTTCGCTTGTAGGCCTCCCAAATCAAATATTCCCTGTCGGTAGGGGGACGATCCCCCTGCCGCTGCGGGCCCTTCATAAACTCGGGAACCACCAGATCAGGCGGAAACGGCCACTCCTTTAGCTCACTGACGCAAGTCGCATAACGAGGCTGGGGAGCGCAACCCACATCCTTCGAAGTAGCAGACGACACCGATGAAGCGTACGAGGGTTGCCTAGACGGCCGCGTCGCCGTACGCACTGGAGCAGAGGACGATCGACGAGATGGTAACTCCGCCGAGACCGCAGGAGACACTGAAGAGACGGCCGGAGACGGAAGAGGCGTCGAGACCGCAGCCGATGAAACGGGGACCGAGGAAGGGGTTACAGCACCCCCAGAGCGAGCAGTCTTTTTCAACAGCATCACCAGGCCACCCCGCTCACCACGAACCTCAGCAGGGGAACCACCCCCATGAAGAACCGGAGCCATCCGATGCAGGCGACGCACCCGAAGCAGGAACCTCAGGCACCATATCTGCAGTGGAGGCCGAAACACTGGCACTGGCATCCTCAGGCAAATGCACCTCCGCCGTCACCGTAGTACGCAACGCAACCAGAGTCACCCCTCCGTCGCCGGCAGATGCACAAGCGTCGAAGTCGCCAACGTCTGCCCATGCTGAAGACGAACGCCGGGAACGCTTAGGCTCGGGCCGCACATCAACAGACCCGGAGGCAGACTCAGAGATACGCGCAACACAAGCCGGGCGAACCGATGCACATCGCAGAACGGCAGCATCCTCAACCACATGGGGCACCAGGCCAGGCACAGGAGGAAGCGCCGGATCCACCCCATCACCCAGCACAGCCGGAACAGACGGCGAGGGTGCAGGGACAGGGTCAGATGCAGCAGAGGACAAACCGGAAGACAGGGGATTCGAGCAGAAGGCAGGCTGAAGAACCCCAGGGATACTAGTCGGAGCAGGACGATCACCAGGCGACGACACAACCTCTGGAGGAGAGGCGACAACAACAGGGGGCGCACCAGGCGACACAGGGGGCACATCCGCGGCTGAAGAGACGTCCACATCCACCGAACCCTCCTCCACAGGAAGCGGCGGAAAATCCTCCTCACTGAAGAGGTTCACGGGTGCAACGGCAGACGCAGTACAGTCAGCAGCCTGATGGCCCAATAGGCCACAACGATAAAACGTCCGAGGCTGGCGGGCGTAAAACACTCGAACGTTGTAACCCATAAGACGCACAGAGGACGAAATATCCTCCCGGAGCCTCATGCCCAGGGTGCGAATGCTCGTCCTCACACCCTTAAGGGGGTTGGAAGATACCACGTTCACCCGCACACTAACCACTGCGTCAAAACGGCCGAAGTACCGCCGTAGCAGACCCTCCGGAAACTCCAATGGAGCCCCATGCACACTGACGTAGGTGAGGGCACCACTCCGATCAGACAGTGATTCAGTACCCGCACCATCTGGCAGGGGTAATGTCCGCCCCTCGCATCGACGGAGAAAGTCGCGATATGCCAACTCCTCACTGAACTTTACAATCGCTCGACGTGCCATCACCAGCTCGACTCCATAAATGTTTATCACAGGAATATGCAGCAACTCACAAACCAGCGCTGTCTCTGGGTACCCAGCCCGGCCGGAAAATTCGAAGCCCACAGACTGAGCCCGCAGTATAGGTGGGAGGAGGACCCCCATCGTGAACGCCACGTCAGCCTATGTTGTTAGTGGTGCGTTGTGGTGGTACTGGACGGTGTTGTTGCTGTGTTGTTAGTGGTGCGTTGTGGTGGTACTGGACGGTGTTGTTGCTGTGTTGTTAGTGGTGCGTTGTGGTGGTACTGGACGGTGTTGTTGCTATGTTGTTAGTGGTGCGTTGTGGTGGTACTGGACGGTGTTGTTGGTATGTTATTAGTGGTGTGTTGTGGTGGTACTGGACGGTGTTGTTGCTATGTTGTTAGTGGTGCGTTGTGGTGGTACTGGACGGTATTGTTGCTGTGTTGTTAGTGGTGCGTTGTGGTGGTACTGGACGGTGTTGTTGCTATGTTGTTAGTGGTGCGTTGTGGTGGTACTGGACGGTGTTGTTGCTGTGTTGTTAGTGGTGCGTTGTGGTGGTACTGGACGGTGTTGTTGGTATGTTATTAGTGGTGCGTTGTGGTGGTACTGGACGGTGTTGTTGCTATGTTGTTAGTGGTGCGTTGTGGTGGTACTGGACGGTATTGTTGCTGTGTTGTTAGTGGTGTGTTGTGGTGGTACTGGACGGTGTTGTTGCTGTGTTGTTAGTGGTGCGTTGTGGTGGTACTGGACGGTGTTGTTGCTATGTTGTTAGTGGTGCGTTGTGGTGGTACTGGACGGTATTGTTGCTGTGTTGTTAGTGGTGCGTTGTGGTGGTACTGGACGGTGTTGTTGCTGTGTTGTGGTGGTACTGGACGGTATTGTTGCTGTGTTGTGGTGGCTATAATAACTCTCGAGAGGCTCTTAGGTCTTAAGGCCGCTGAATAGGCAATGGAGATATATACACCAAGGGGTATATTGTGCTTTTCGGTGTACATGTCATGTGCAATAGTTAGAACCGCATTTTTTGCCAAATAGGCAAGGTCTTTTTTGTCTAAAAGACAAAGCACTTTTGTATATTTTCATATATCTGGGCCAAAACTAAATTCTTTTTAATTATGTGAGCAAATCGATTGATAACAAAATTAACTAATTTAGTGTAGCGTCAGTTATCCAACTAAACGATTTTCCTTAAAAAATAAATTTTCACAA
>WNGS01109749.1:208651-220487 GCA_020271785.1 Procambarus virginalis
TCGATACACTCGGTCCACTATCATCCCGATTGTTTCATCCACAGGTACGTTGGTGAACAGTGATTCTACGTCCACGATGCTCTTATCCCTGTAGCCCGAGTTCCCCGCAGTAAGTCAAACAATTCTTCGGGGATTTCAGGCTGAAGTTGCACGGGACATAAGGAGTCAGTAAGCCGTTGAGTCGTTTCGCCAGTCTGTACGTGGGTGTGGGTATCTGGCTGATAATTGGCCGAAGTGGGTTTCCAGGCTTATGCGTCTTGACGTTTCCATACACATATCCAGGTTTATATTCTCCAATAATCTTTGGCAGGTGGAGTCCGGATTTCTTGGCATTCACAGTTTCAATCAACTTGTTGACCTTTGTTTTCAATTCGGCTGTAGTGTCCTTCGTTACCCTTTGGAATTTAGTTTGGTCAGAGAGTATGCTGTTCATTTTCGCCAGATAAGATGAAAGCTGAAAATGATAAAATGATAAAAGATAAAATGAATGATAAAATAAATAAAATGAAAGATAAAATGAAAGATGAAAGCTGTTTAAATCATAGCATAGTAAAGAACTGTTTAGTGCTTTCAGGTTATAGTTGTGTGTGAAAACTAAAAGTCTTTGAAAATGTAATTAGTTATTACGAAACGCGTTCAAGTGTCGCGTCAGACTAAGAAATAAAGAATGAATTTTGGAGAATTGATTTTTCATTTACCGTCATCAGTAAAAACAAACATAAGGAAAATTGAGAAAATTCGTGTTAGAATTATTAATCTTACTTTTTCGGTCATATTTAATAACATATGTCTACAGGAAAGACTGCTACCAAAATATACTAATATTAAAACGCACGACCCAGCAGCAAGGAATCAAGCCTTCACGATAAAATATCGCCAAGATCTGATTCGTAATCAGATACACAAGCAGAAAATGATATCAAAGACAATAAAACGCAACTACTTCAGGCCACAAACGAATGGAGAAACAGCAACATCGACGAAAGTCTCCGCACCCGCATCGAACAACACCTCGACATCCTCACAGACCGACATCACCTCAGCACGGAAACAAGGATTATCAAGAAGCTAACAACACTATATGGAGGACCCATGGCAATTCCACGACCAAGAGACGGCTTCCTGAACCTTGCAGGTATCAACCTCACTGAGGACCAAGTCACTCTCCTAAATCTGGGTATAAACTGTCACGTTATGTCCAGACCAAGTGCGTTGGCCCGGAAAGTGGAGTTGGAGATCCTGTTGGACGACATATTTGACCTCGAAGCACAAAAGAAGGTCACCACCAAAGACACCTTACAAGCTGAACTTATTGCAGAAGGAGGAAAGAATCGAGGCAACTACAGAAGTACCATACTGACCCCCGAGCTCAAAGCGGCAGCCAAGAGCCTTCGTGAGAACAAGGAGATAGTTGTCAGGAGAGGCGACAAGTCGCCAATATACGTCATCCTTAAGAAAGACGAATATCTGGCGAAAATGAACAGCATACTCTCTGACCAAACTAAATTCCAAAGGGTAACGAAGGACACTACAGCCGAATTGAAAACAAAGGTCAACAAGTTGATTGAAACTGTGAATGCCAAGAAATCCGGACTCCACCTGCCAAAGATTATTGGAGAATATAAACCTGGATATGCGTATGGAAACGTCAAGACGCATAAGCCTGGAAACCCACTTCGGCCAATTATCAGCCAGATACCCACACCCACGTACAGACTGGCGAAACGACTCAACGGCTTACTGACTCCTTATGTCCCGTGCAACTTCAGCCTGAAATCCCCGAAGGAATTTGTTGACTTACTGCGGGGAACACGGGCTACAGGGATAAGAGCCTCGTTGGACGTAGAATCACTGTTCACCAACGTACCTGTGGATGAAACAATCGGGATGATAGTGGACCGAGTGTATCGAGACCCGGCCTGTACTCCCCTTGACATGCCAGAAAATATCCTGAGGAAACTACTCCAAGCTTGTACTAAGGAGGCACCCTTCTTGAGCCCGGATGGGCACATGTATAAGCAAGTAGATGGGGTCGCCATGGGTTCTCCCCTAGGCGTCCTGTTTGCAAACTTCTACATGGGTACTATCGAGGAAAAAGTCTTAGTCGACTTGAACTTGAAACCGGCCATATACTGCAGGTATGTTGACGACATTTTTACACAGGTACCTGATGTCAGACATCTGCAGGAGCTGAAAGAAGCGTTTGAGCAGAATTCTGTGTTACGTTTCACTTACGAGATGGAGAAGGATGGGAAGCTGCCCTTTCTAGATGTAACAGTCATGGAAAGGAGCGGAGGTTTCCACACTGCAGTCTACACTAAGGAAACAAACATAGGAATGTGCCTAAATGCCAACAGTGACTGCCCAGATAGGTACAAGAGGAGTGTTGTTAACGCTTATGTCGACCGTGCTCTCAGCCACAGCTCAGAATGGAAGCAAGTCGACGAAGAACTCTGTAGGGTAAGGCAGGTCCTAGTCAACAACGGCTTCTCCAATGGTTTCATTGAAGACATCATAAGAAGGAAAGTAAAACGCCATGCAACCTCTGAAGAAACAACTAATACAACACCTATACCCCCTATTAGACTATTTTACAGGAACTTCTTCTCCACCGCTCATAAAACGGAGGAAAGGGTCCTGAAAGATATTGTTAATAGAAATGTTATCCCTACAGACAAAAATCAGAAGATACAACTAACGATTTACTATAAAACCAAAAAAACAGCCAGCCTACTAATGAAAAACTCTCCAGACACGGAGCAGAACGCCCTAAAAGAGACAAACGTCGTCTATGCCTTTAAATGTCCACTTGGGGACTGTAAGCCCCAAAAAACTCAGTATATAGGCAAGACAACAACATCTCTTTCCAGGCGTTTAACGATGCATAAGCAACAGGGCTCCATTAAGGAACATATACTCTCTTCCCACAACCAAACCATCACCAGAGAAATCTTAACAAACAACACAGAAATCATCGATAGGTACAGCGATAGCAGGCGGCTTGACATCTGCGAGGCACTACACATCAAGAAGTCAACACCAGCAATCAACAGTCAATTAATGCACAACTATATTCTACCCACTTCAAGACCCCGCTCCAATATAGAAGCATCAAGAAATATGGGCCAATAGGCCCTTCCGCAGTTACTTCCATTCATACCTTCAATTTACCCAATTAATATCCAATTAATATCCATTGTTTCGTGTTCTGTCCTTTGTTGAAAGTTTTGTTCACCTCATTAAAAACTGTTGTAACATATCACCTCACCCAAAACGCGGGTATAAAATGAAAGATGAAAGCTGTTTAAATCTTACGGGCTATTCATGCCCGTGCCACCTCTTGGGTGGCTTAATCTTTATCAATCATCATCTGTTTAAATCATAGCATAGTAAAGAACTGTTTAGTGCTTTCAGGTTATAGTTGTGTGTGAAAACTAAAAGTCTTTGAAAATGTAATTAGTTATTACGAAACGCGTTCAAGTGTCGCGTCAGACTAAGAAATAAAGAATGAATTTTGGAGAATTGATTTTTCATTTACCGTCATCAGTAAAAACAAACATAAGGAAAATTGAGAAAATTCGTGTTAGAATTATTAATCTTACTTTTTCGGTCATATTTAATAACATATGTCTACAGGAAAGACTGCTACCAAAATATACTAATATTAAAACGCACGACCCAGCAGCAAGGAATCAAGCCTTCACGATAAAATATCGCCAAGATCTGATTCGTAATCAGATACACAAGGCAGAAAATGATATCAAAGACAATAAAACGCAACTACTTCAGGCCACAAACGAATGGAGAAACAGCAACATCGACGAAAGTCTCCGCACCCGCATCGAACAACACCTCGACATCCTCACAGACCGACATCACCTCAGCACGGAAACAAGGATTATCAAGAAGCTAACAACACTATATGGAGGACCCATGGCAATTCCACGACCAAGAGACGGCTTCCTGAACCTTGCAGGTATCAACCTCACTGAGGACCAAGTCACTCTCCTAAATCTGGGTATAAACTGTCACGTTATGTCCAGACCAAGTGCGTTGGTATAAAATGAAAGATGAAAGCTGTTTAAATCATAGCATAGTAAAGAACTGTTTAGTGCTTTCAGGTTATAGTTGTGTGTGAAAACTAAAAGTCTTTGAAAATGTAATTAGTTATTACGAAACGCGTTCAAGTGTCGCGTCAGACTAAGAAATAAAGAATGAATTTTGGAGAATTGATTTTTCATTTACCGTCATCAGTAAAAACAAACATAAGGAAAATTGAGAAAATTCGTGTTAGAATTATTAATCTTACTTTTTCGGTCATATTTAATAACATATATATATATATATATATATATATATATATATATATATATATATATATATATATATATATATATATATATATATATATATATATATATATATATATATATATATATAACATAGCGCTAAGAATAGAAACGTGACAAACCCAGATCCAGCACTCAGACCAACCCTACTCAAAACCTTACAAACAATCCAACTGGGACAGTCCCATCGTAAACAAAGATGCCACAGCTTTGCTGTAGGCAACGTCAATCCCCAGTGACCATGCTCGCCTCGCAGCTGTTCGTGCTCCCATTGCAGGGGATTTTCTTTTGGCAGTCCCTATGGCTGTGGCAGACACGTTTTGACCCACAGCAGCACCGTATTGCAGTTGCCCGCCACCTTGCTGCCCCAAACCACATTGCATATAGGTGTATTTGCTGCGTGGCAGATGTAGATGAATGGGGAACGCCTGCACTGTGAAAAATCAGAGCAAGGTTTTTCTCCTTGTGTTTTTGCGAAGGTTTTTGCAAGTTTTTTTCTTCTTCAGCTTCCTTGTGTGGAGGTTGGCACGCAAGATACGACGAGTTCAATGACATCATTAAATTAAGAGGAGCCTTGCCTCTGCTCAGTGTCCAGCAAAGATAGAGCCTCATAATCTAATGCACCATAACTCTACCGTTCTTGCTGGGTGACTGGATGGAATCACACTATGCCTACGAAGAAATGGCTATTAAACGATGTGGGACTATACTTGTGCACCCACATTGTTAGCAACTGCTGCCACACACAGCGAAAGAGACAATTCAAATAATCACAGCTTTCTCAAGGATCTGAGGTTCCAGATTCATCGAAACAACAAGATACCCTAGAGCAGCAGACCCTGGAGCGGTTCCTGCCCAGCATCAGAGAAGTTCGAAGAAATCTACAAGCTATAAGAAACAAACTTCCTTATTATTATTATTATTATTTACACAGAGAAATCACACTAATGTGATATATATCAATGAGAAAATCAACTGGAGCTGTGAGGTGACTCGAACCCAAAGACCGATAAGCTCCCAGCCACTGACGCTAACCACTGGACCACTGTTGATGTAGAAATTTGGTCATATACCAAGTCATGGGAGCCCAGTGGCTAGAGTCAGCGACTTGGAGTCTCTCGGTTGCAGGTTCGAGTCACCTCAGAGATCCAGTTGACTTTCTCATTTTTATTATTATTATTATTATTATTATTATTATTATTATTATTATTATTATTATTATTATTAATTTGTTATCTAAGCCCGTAGAAATAAACATTTAATTCCTATGCGAATGGAATGTTTATTTCCAGGGAAGTGTGGATGACAATGCATATGACACGGGCATGGATCACTAAGATCACGTTGCATTAAGTGCTGGAAATTTGGGCATGGTGCCCTCAAATGCACAAGTGAAAATATCTTTATGCCCCATGTGGGGGGATCAGGTCACTCTAAGATGGAGTGCTCTTCACCCTAAGCCCACTGCCTCAATTGTGGTGACGCCCACCCTACCTTCTCCCGCGCATGTATACACTACAAATTTGAGGAAGCCGTCCCTAATTTGAAGCATCACCATCGTTTGTCTTTTCCTGGGGCGAGACGCCAAGTCTGCCGTCTTTCCCCTTTCGCTAACATATCTTATTTTCATGTGTTGCATTCTTCCTCTCCTCGCCCTTCCCTCCTTTCTCAGTCTCACAACCGTTTCCAGGCCTTGGACCCGGACTCGCCCACCGACTCCTTCCCTGCTCCTTTATGTTCTGAAGCAAGGGGTTCCTTCTTCCTTCTTACCCCTCCTGGTTCTCCGTCTGGTGATTCCCTCCTTCCTTCCCAGTATGTTGTGTCTCTTGTGTCTTCTTTCCCATCTCCTCCCGATCCTTCTCCCCAGATCTCTTCCCTGTCTCTTGGCCCTCCACGCCGCCTGTCTGTCCAGGCTTTCCAGAAATTGTTTCCACTACTCCTGCTTGTCATTGAAGCTGCTCTGTTCAAGTTCAAGTACGTTTATTGAGACAATAAAATACTTTTCAAAGGGATACAGTAGCTTAGGATATTTTTTACCCTCATCGCTGCTCTGTGATTGGCCAGTTATGTTAACTGTCGCCTTAGTGGCTTAGCATTTCTCGCTAGTCACACAAAGCAGTGAGCTCAACAGCCCCGCTGGTAGGCTGTACTCCTCATTCTGAGTCGTGAGACCATGTCGTAGAACAATCTTTGATTCGGCCAAATCAAACGTCTCTGGACTCAAAGTTAAAGCTCTCTATCACACATCATGTGTACCCAATTTGGGCTAAACAGAATCTCCAAACTGCATAACTCGTTACAGTGACTATAACGAAAAACTTAAGACGTGATAGATATTATCATATGACCAACGTGAACTAAGTGGATAACAAGAGGAACAGAACAAGAGGAACTGTTAAATCGTTCATAATCTAGGTTATCCTTCTTACAGCAAATGGTATAAGTGCCACAAAGCTAACTCTCATATATTATTGTGCTGCAAGTGACTGGACAATTTGTTATCGTCACTCGAGAGTGAAAAAAAAATGAGAGAAAAGGACTTTCGCTGTATGGTGCTTGCATAGACAAAGTCCTTGGCTGTGGTCGCTCAACACTTACGTGTCTGTGTGCACCACCACGCCGTGTGTGCACCCAGCGGCACACTGTGTGTCAACTCCTTAATCGTCTTGCATCCAGGGTGTGACGTGTGTGTGTTACTGTACATTGATTGATGAAGACTAAGCCACCACAAGAGGTGGCACGGGCATGAGTTGCCCGTAGGTGGGAGATGTTTGGAGTGAATGTGGTCTTTGGTGGTGTAACATCTTGATGTGTTTCCGTGTCCTCGGTGAATTACTGTATATTCATTCGCCTGCGCTAAGTAGCCTCGTGCAGGCACCAGTGAGGTGAATCCATCCACACTTCCGTGGATATAAACATTCCATTCACCTGTACTGTAGGAGGTAGGACACGGGAGACATCTCCTGTCCACGAGGCTAACCATAGCCCGTGCTTCTTGCCCCGCTCCTGTGCCAGGTAAGTTACGGGCTCACCATAGCCCGTGCTACTTGGAACTTGTTCCGAGTAGCTGAATCTATAACAACAACAAACTGTACTGTAGGAGTCTCGAACCGTGGACCCCACGCATGTGAGGCTGACGCTCTATTGACTGGGCTAGGAGTAGTTTTATTAAACTTTCTTTATTAAGATTCTTGCTTGTTCTTGCTGTGTTGTTAGTGGTGCGTTGTGGTGGTACTGGACGGTGTTGTTGCTGTGTTGTTAGTGGTGTGTTGTGGTGGTACTGAACGGTGTTGTTGCTATGTTGTTAGTTTTTTATTTTTTATTTTTATTTTTACATGCAAGCATGCTAATAAGTACATTATTGCTGTCTACAGAGTAGGCAAAACTAACCCATCTGGACACAACCAGCGCAAAATTCGACTGAAATTGGCCTCCCAGTCCACTAAATCTCATCTTGTCCAAACAGCTGCGTCCCAAAAAAAGGGAATTTACATAAACGAGTGCTTGACTAGAAAAAGACAGCACCTCCTCTACCGCCTGCGTCAAATCCGTCATCAAAACCCAGAAGCGATTCATCAGTGCTTCGTTAGAGATGGCTTGATTAAAGTTAGGAAAACATCAACAGGTAAAATGTTTACAATTACTAATGAGGATAACCTCAACACCTTCCTCAACCAATGTGGTCTGTCTAACTTTATTAGCGCTCCCAATGAGTCAACATAATTAATCCCCTTGTCACGTAGTGCGGGCTAGGTATCCTAATTTCTTTTTGTTTCACTTTTTTAATTAATTTTTAATTTACCTTCTACTAGTTATTTTCTGGGCACAATTAACCGAGTGCTTAAATATATCTTCATGCCTCTTAAGTATACGGTCATAACTTACTACTTTTAGTAAATAATCCTTAGCTTAAATTAACCTATGTTTATTACTCAACTTTTCTCTGAATTCATTTATTACTAAGGTTGCCTAGCCTCGCCATCCTCTCTTACTCCATTGTACCACTGGCTTTGCCTGTGTCTCATTTATGGAAATTATTTACTTACAGCTAGTGTACCTGTGAGTACCTGTAAGCTACCTCATTTTTTGTTCTTTTTTTTTTGTTCATTTTGTTTGTGTGTTGTATAGACTTGTTTTATATATATTTTCCCCCTTTTATGTCTTAATTCTTTTTTGTAATTTGCCATTCCTGCCTTGTATTCCTGCAACCATCCTTATTATGCAGGCAAGTTTAGACCCTGAACTAAACCTCTTATCCACTATCTATGACAATCATCACTTTAATGATCTGAACTGCAGATATTTTACAGCAAATGATGTAAACAATGTATTATCACATAATCATAATATCTCTGTAATCAACTTAAATGTTAGATCCCTAGGTAAACACTTCGATGATGTTAGTGCCTTAATTGAAACTATTGACAACAAATTCACTTTTATTGTACTTACTGAAACATGGTTGAAAGAGGATACTACTCAACTCTTTAACATGCCTAACTACTTGGCAATTCATAACTGTCGTCAAACTCAGAGAGGTGGTGGTACTGCTCTTTACTACCATCATGAACTAACATGCTTAAAAGTAATTAGAACTAGAGACTGCTGTGGGGAGTATATCTTCGCCAGTTTCAGAGTAAAGGGTACCGAGTCTATCCTGTCTGTGGGAGCAGTCTATAGGATTCCTAACACTGATGTGCCCGAATTCAATTCAAACCTTAGAAATCTAATACTCGATAACAGACTTAACAAAAACCATCTAATTATCGCAGGGGACTTTAATATTGACCTCTGCGAGCCTGAGCACCCTACTACTGTTAGCTTCCTCAACTGTATGAATTCCTGCTTCCTCATACCCTTAATCACTAGACTTACCAGAATCACTGATAGTACTGCCACGACTCTTGATCACATCTGGACCAACATAACCTCTCCGCTTACTTCAGGTATAATCACCGACAGTACTACAGACCATTACCCCACATTTCTCTTAACTAACATTAACAAACCACCTCTAGAGTCAGGGGAGATAAGTTTTAGGCTGCACAATGAATCTGCTATAGGCAATCTTATAACTGCTGCTGATAATGTCAACTGGGAGTCAGAGTTGGGCAACATAGGGGACATCAACCTAGCAGTACAATCTTTTCTTCAAAAAACTCTAAGCCTTTATAACACCCACTGTCCTATGCTTACAAAACAAGTCACTACCAAAAGGCTTAACAATCCTGGCTTACAAAGGGAATACTTAAATCCATTAATAAAAAACATGACCTTGAGAAGAAGTATAGGCTAGGAACCGTCTCTAAAGAATTCTCAAAGAATTACTCTTTACTGCTATCTAAGATAATTAGACGAGCCAAAACTAAATACTACGAAGATAATTTACCCAAATAAAGAGCAACATTAAAAAAACTTGGAGCACAATTTCACAAATCTTGGGATCAAAGAAGATTTTAAATAACAAACCAACACTCCTGTCAAATAACGATGGTCAGCTTTCAGCATCTGATTCTGCTATTGAGTTCAATAGGTTCTTCTCTTCCATTGGGTCATCCCTTGCAAATGATATTCCTTCTTCCAGTACTGAGGTTAAGGACTACCTTACAGGTAACTATCCACAGTCTCTGTACCTAAAGCCTACTAATTCCACTGATGTCAATGAGATAATCCTTTCCCTTAAAACCAAGTCTAGTGCCCTTGAGGAGATTCCGACATTAATTTACAAAAAGCCTCCAGATCCTTAGCCCCTGCAATTACATTGCTCTTCAACAAGTCACTTGAACTCCAAACCTTCCCAGATATTCTAAAAAAAGCGAGAGTAACCCCTGTCCACAAATGTGGTGATCTCACTGATGTTAACAACTACAGACCTATTTCAATCCTGCCTAACTTATCAAAAATTTTTGAAAAACTAATCTACAAGCAGCTTTACTCTTATCTAGCCAAGCACAATATACTTAGCTCTTGCCAATATGGCTTCAGACCTAAAAAAAGCACTAACGATGCACTTATTAGTATGATTAACTTAATTCATGCAGCTCTTGATAAAAATGAGTTCCCTGTTGGGTTATTTGTGGACCTGCGTAAGGCTTTTGACACTGTGAACCACCAAAACCTTCTTCTTAATTACATCATTATGGAGTCAGAGGACTCTCCCTGCAATACCTCAAATCTTACCTTACTGACAGACTCCAGTATGTTTCTGTGAACAATTCAATTTCTCCTACCCTACCCATCAACATTGGTGTTCCTCAGGGCAGTATACTTGGCCCTCTCCTCTTTCTCATCTACATTAATGACCTTCCAAATGCCTCCCAACACCTTAGACCAATTCTATTTGCTGACGACACAACCTTCATTTACTCCAGTCCTGACCCCCTTGCTCTAAATGCCACAGTAAATACCGAGCTTAATAAAGTCCATCTTTGGCTAACTGCCAACAAACTCACCCTTAACATTGACAAAACTTTCTATATTCTGTTTGGCAATAAATCCTCTAACCAAATAAATCTCAAGATTAACAATACCCAAATTTGTAACAAATTAGATGGCAAATTCCTTGGCGTTCTCATTGATCACAAGCTTAATTTCCAGGGACACATTCTAAATATATCAAAAAAAGTTTCAAAACTGTTGGCATTCTTTCTAAGATCAGATATTATGTACCCCGCCCTGCCCTGGTGACTCTCTATTACTCCCTCATCTATCCATATCTCAACTATGGTATTTGTGCTTGGGGTTCTACTACCCAAAATCATTTACGTCCTCTAATTACTCAACACAAAGCTGCTATTAGGACAATATCCAACTCTGGCCCCAGACATCACTCGGTACCCCTACTCAAATCTCTCAATATGTTAGATATTAAGTCACTGCACATTCTCTCATGTGTATTATACATATATAAAACGCTGAACTGTAATGCCAATCCTGACCTCAAAAGCTTCATTGAAAGCTGTAACAGAACCCATGAGCACCACACCAGAAATAAATACAGTTTTGATATTCCAAGAGTACGACTTAACCAAACTAGAAGCTCTACAAATCAAGGGACCCAGAATGTGGAATGACCTTCCCAACCATGTTAAAGACTGTACCTCTCTCAACCAGTTTAAGATTAAAACTAAACACTACCTGATAAACTCCCTGTAACCTACCTTACCCTCTATTGTCAACCCATGTCTTATTTTTTTTTTCTTATTCAACGCTGTTTGTCTACATATTGTATTTGTGCTGCTTTTCAGTCATGTTCCCCCCCTTTTTTTTGTACCTTTATTTGTATCTGTTCTCAAAACATTTATTCTTTTTGTTCAATTAGTATTAATTTTAGATATTAATGTTTTCTTGCCCGAAACGCATTGCGTAATGTGGCTTTAGGCATTGTATGTACTAGCTCTATCTATAAATCGATCCACTTATGTAAAATCTCTCTATGTATGTATGTACCTTTCTGAATAAACATATTTATTTTATTTTATTTATTT
>WNGS01109749.1:229274-247284 GCA_020271785.1 Procambarus virginalis
AGACCTCAAAGGATTGGGATAGGCAACTAACTCATCATGTTGATTTTCAGAAGTCTTCCAACGAGTCACTAGGAGTATCTCCTTATGAGATGCTCTGCGGACGTAAGTGCCGTACACCTCTCAAGCTTTCAAGGATTCTCTACGAGATGTCACCTTCAGTGAGCATCAGAATGTGCCCCAGTTTCTTCAAAACCTCCGACACATTCTAGAGAGGGTTCGTTCCTTTGCGAGCAACAACTTACAGAAAGCCCAAGAGAGGATGAAAACTCGTTACGACCAGCACTGCCAAGTAAGGAAGTTTAAACCGGGAGACTTAGTTCTTGCCTATTTCCCTATCCCAGGTTCTCCTTTACAGAACAGGTTCTCGGGACCCTATCGTGTTAAGGAGTGCCGGAACAACTTCAACTACGTTCTCGAAACCCCTGATAGGCGGCGGAAGACCCAGCTGTGCCACATCAATCTGCTTAACGATACCGTAGAGTTCCTCCACTGTGCTAACGAACGTTACAACCTTTTCAGGTCCATATACCCACAGTGAGACCTTCCCTGCTTCTCCTTCCGAACGCACTGACACTAAGACAGCGCTTTCTAATTCGGAAACCCTTACTGACCTCACTAATTACTTTCAGGACAGTAATTATGCTCCTTTATCATATTTTAATACATCTCTCGCCTCGCCAGATATCACCAAGTCTCCCATCCTCCATATCGACGCCCGTGGTACCGGCAACGTGGGTGACCTGGTACAACAAGGCGAAGAGACTCTACCCAACAACTACCATACACGACAACACGTTCAACAAGGAGCTACTCATCGTCCTGAACAGACAAAACTTTGCTCCATACCTGCAAAGTACTCAGTCCACCACCATCTACATGGACCACAAACATCTTCACTTCCTGCAGCCAGCCCAACTCAACCATCGACTACTTCTAGAATGGGCTTGATAGCTGCATCATTTTCACCTCAAGATTGCACACACCAGGAGTCTGACTACATCATATCAGACACCCTCTCCAGCATCACTAAGGTAGAGGCAACTCCACCTCCCACTCTACCTCCCGAGAACGTGACTCCACCAGAACCACAGGCTTCGGGGGAGAGTTGTGACGATACTCTCTTCCCAGAGATTGAGCCTGCTATTTCCTTCCTTCATCCGTTCTCTACCAATTCCCCCGTTTCAATTTGTTATATATATATTTTTACGTGTTTTACTATTACATTATTATAAATGCCAAGAAATTGTCTTTATTTTTACTTGTTTTCTAAAATAATTAAAGTGTCTTATTTATATTTTGTTTCGTGTCTTACCTTACCTTACCACAGATTATCAGACAAGCAGTCACTCTTTTTTCCTTTTTTTTATAACTTACATGTATGTGGCCCAGCCTTGACATCAGCTATTTGGGAAGACTGCTGACCACCATTTCCAACACGTTACCGTCACTATATTATATATATATATATAATATATATATATATATATATATATATATATATATATATATTATATATATTTTATATATATATATATATATAATATATATATATATATAATATATATATATATATATATATATATATATATAGTGACGGTAACGTATTGGAAATGGTGGTCGGCATATATATATATATATATATATATATATATATATGGTGCCTGGGGTAAAAGTGCTGCTAGCTTTTTGAAGGAGTTGGGTCTAAGCTAATCAAAAAACTAGAGACCCTAGAGCTGCCAGTTTCTTTTTCAGCGCCTCAGTGTGGCAATCCAGAGAGGAAATGCTCACTGCATCCATGGTTCCTGCCCGCCATCTGAGGAGCTGGAGGAGCTTTTCAACTTGTGACAAGCAGGCTTGTACCCTGCATGTAATCAATACTGTAACTTTTTTTGTGTAATGACATTTTCAAATAAGTTAGATAAATATACACACATACCAAAAGAATAGGGGTGGTAGGAGAAGAAAATATCAAAGTGTTCAGTGAGGATCCACAAGGTCTTCTCTGAGTACTCTTTATTTTCTTCTCCGAGGCTATGGGTCCCTACACTTGCACCAGAGGTGGTACCCTTCTATATATATATATATATATATATATATATATATATAGATATATATATATATATATAATATATATATATATATATATTGGTGTATACTGGCAGCAGGTTTCCTTTTAAACATGTCTCATTGAATATGACCGCATATTCTGCATTTACTATCTTCTGATTTAGGGCTTCTATCCCTCTAACTATTTTCTTAGCATCAGGGCTTAACTGAAAGAGGAGTTCTCCAAAACTCATTTTCGTAATTTCAAGGTGAAGAAAAAAGTGAATTACTATAGAATGTTTTACACTTATTTATACAATTTGCACAACGTTTCAAACCTCCATGGTTCATTCTCAAGTGAAAAGAATTTTCAGAACTGGTTGATTTATACCGCACTGGGTCAGGTGATAAGACAATAAAGGTAAAAAAATGGGGGAAACATAAGGGATAAAGGGGGGGTGAAGCACATAAGAATAAAGGTAACTGCGGGAGGCCTATTGGCCCATACGAGGCAGCTCCTATCTACATACAAGATTAACTAGGTGTAATTGGCCTATTATGTTGAACAGTGTCTTCTGTGTTGGCATCGTTATGTTCTGGTCTTGTCCTTACTCTCATGGTGGGTAGAGTAAATAGCTCCGTGATTTGGGTGTTCATGGCAGGTTTTCTATTCTTATGTGAATTGCTTCAAGAATTTGTAATCTTCTTGCATCTTGGGTTTTGTCTATTATACAGGTATTTTTGTTCATCATTTCTCTTGTTAGGGTGATGTCATGGGCTTGTCTCATGTGATTCCTGGGGCACCGGATTGAAGATGACATGTCAAACTCCTCGTCAGCTTGGTCGACGTCATACCTATGTACTAGATTGAAGGTTACATCCTTCGTTAGGGCAAGTGTACATGTATACAGTGCTTGACTGCTGTAGAGGGTTCTCCGTCGGCTTCGGGCTGTTTTGATAAGGAGTTCGGAAGTCTTCTTGGTTTTGTAGAATATGATCCTGGAAACAAGCTATGTATGCTTTTCTCAGGAACTACCGTGCAACACACATGGAACACTGGGCAAGTCGCCTGGTGAACTCTTATTTGGACGTCCTATGAGGATCTCACTTCCTGTCATGCCAGCCGAGGTAACGGATAAACGTCTCGATCAGAAGGATGCACTAGGCAAGGACAAAATGAAAATTGCTTATGATCAACGTGCAAAGGAACAATTTATAAAGGTTGGAGATACTGTTTTCGGTAAAAAGAAAAAAGAGGGAAAGGTAGATATGCCGTATGATACAAAACCATATAAAGTGATTAGTGTAAAGGAACTATGGTAACAGCGAGTAATAGAGATCATAGTATACACGTAATATGGCTTATTTCAAAGTGATTCCAACTAGTGTAGAAAATGATGAAGTGAAAAGTCGTACAAAGGAAAAAGAAATAATGAACTATAACCCAACAAACAATTCATCAAGGAATATTCTTGTATTTAAGGACTCTCGTCCTAAACGTCATGTTAAACGCCCTACGCGATTAAATGATTAATTGTGTTCCTATGTAATGCAAAGTTTGTACTTAATATGCTAATCTAAATTAAATATTGTTTTAAATAATGCAGATCTCTCATTCAATATTTTGTAACTTATATTACAGTTTCTTTCATTTTGTTTAACATTGCATTTGTATTTTTAAACATTGAAATCCTTTGTGGTAAAGATTAAGTTGTTTAAATTCTTTGTGTGTTTAATTAATGTTAAATGTATGCAATATCTCTTGATATGTTAATAACTTACTTTGTGTCAATAACTTTGCTTTGTGCTACAAGCATGGTAGACATCTTGTATTCATTCTTTTTAAAGAAAAGGAGGGATGTCATGTTCATAGAAAACGGTACCATCCGTTTGTATGTGTTGTGGCTCAGACGCGAGCAGGAGGTAAACAAGAAAGCGTACAGGACGCTACCAGCTTGGAAGCAGCTAGTCATGTAATCGTTTATAAGTATTAAAGTCAGTAACCAAGCAATGGCTTTATATCAACCCTACAACCAAGACTTCCTCAGCTACACACAAACACCACAGATATCATTCAGTAAACCCCCCATATTACTTTTACCACTGTGTTTGCTTTACCTCCCCATTCTCTTTGTGGTTAAAGTGACTCTTGAAATGTTGCACACCATAATCTTGCATAACCTGCTATACTGGGAAATATATGAATTACCACTGAGAAACGTGTACTGACCCGGGTGTGATATGTGCTCAGTTGGCGACCTGCTAAAGATATAAGAAGTTGGAGTGATTTTACTGGTGGGGAACTCGATCGAGGGAACCGAGTTTCCGTGTCAACTGACACAATATATAAGGAAGCCTTTGGGGGTCGAATTTACTTCACTCCTTACAGCGAAGACCTGCAACACCAGCTAGTACTGTATTGTGAGCGTAATCAGTTAGTACTGGAATGTCATTGTAACCAGCTAGTATTCAAATGCCATAGTAACCTGGAAGTACTCTAATGTGTACGTAAACAAGTACAATACTTGGTTAATGTAACAAATAGCAACAATCCATACCTTATCTGGAAGTTGATCGGTGCTGGCGTCGTCTGGACCGCCTCTCGCCTGCGTCACATCCCCCACATTTGGCGCCACACTGTTGTCTGGCTCTGCTTCAAGCCTCAGAGTCTGCCGGACTTGCGTCCATACAAAGTCGATGACGTCATACTTATTTTTCCGATTCCGTAGCTCGAGCTTGACGTCACTGAAAAGGTCACCATGATGATGGTGAGCATGATGTTGATGAGTATCACAGTGTTGATGATGCAGAAGGCAAAGAAGAAAACTGGAGAAAGAGCATTGGCATGGTACATTGAATTAAAATCAAATACACCCAATAGAATTTCAAAACTTGTTGCGGCAGAAGTCAGAAAACTGGTGAAGTCTATTAGTTCTGTCATGAAGGTCAAATAAAACACACTATTGAAAGCAATGAAAACAATGCAAAATGCTATGAAGGAAACAGTGAGGTCATCCCAGCACCGCCGTACTGTGAGCGCCAGCACATCTATCCTCTTGTTGAACTGCAGCAATTTGATCAGTTTCATTGTGGAGAAGAATACTATGATAGCGATCAAGTAGAGATATAGTTTGTCTTTGTAAACAGCCGAGTCAAGCCTCACGTAACCATCTCCGTATGTGTTGTTGAATATTTCCATAGCCGCTTGCGTCAAGAAATATTTTTCAACGAAAACATAGATTGTAGCATAGGATGTTAAAATAATGCAGATTTCTGCCATGTTCCAGTATGAGGACAAATATTCCCATTTCAGTTTCTTAATCTTCCAAAGTTCCCATACTGTAAGGATGACTGTGACAATCACAAAAGTCAACTGGCAGAGATTTTCAATATATCCAAAACTTCCTGGATTCTGTATTAGTTGGACGGGCTCAAATCTCCAAGAAGGGGTCACTCCTCCACCTTCAATAAACTCTGCGACAATTGAGCACGTTGAAAAGAGATTCACATTTGCATTATATATGGAAAACTCCACCAAGACTGCACGAGTGTATTTATCAATCCATCCCATCGCTGGCATAGTTTTGCAACTTTAGTATGTCATCTGCTTCGAGCGAATTCAGACTAATTACATAGCCACCACCGCTGTAAGTACCAAGAATGCCTTGAGTGGAATATGTCTGAAGTTCTGCAGCTGTTTTGTAACGGAACTCATCATGGACACAAGAACCATGAACAACTTCTTCTGCTGACCAACTGTCACAAAAATTTCTTGTGTCTTCTATCTCATCCAATCGACTTCCCGAACAGTTTTGTATAATATTCCTCATGGCGATGGGAACTTTGCACCTTCGCGGGTCACTTCTTATCTGCCGTATTATTCCATAACCAAGAATTCTGTTTGCCCGGTCGTCTAGGAAGCCTCTGAGACCATACGGGGGATCGCCATTGTACCATCGCTGAGCGCGAAGTTCCTGTAAGATCACATTCTGCGTCCAGTACCAAAACTGGTCTGTTGTGGTGACCTGAAAAAATAAGTACAGTTAATATAATAATTTCTGAAAGAAAAGCACTTGCCATGTATGATCATATAACATTGTGCAATGAAATGCTGAGTAAAATTATCTACATAACACACAAGATCTTTGGAAAATATTTCCACTGTTTTCTATGAATTAATAAGGAATTTAAGTATTATAGGCCTGAGAAACTGCATATGTGACCTGAGTCACGACAGCTCTTATTTAACAATATTCCCTAGGACAGATTTCTTGGGAATAGCGTGTCATCTTTCTTTTAATGACGTCTTCAACATAACCGTTAGAGAAGCCATTATTGACTAAGACCTGCCTTACTCTACAGAGTTCCTCGTCGACCTGCTTCCAACCAATGCTGTGAGTGAGAGCTCAGTCAATATAGGCGTTAACAATACAGCTTGTACCTGTCCCGGCAGTCACTATTAGCATTAAGGCACATTCCTATGTTTGTTTCCTTAGTGTAGACTGCAGTGTGGAAGCCTTCGTTCCTTTCCACGACTGTTACATCTACAAAGAACAGCTTCCCATTTTTCTCCTTCTTGTAAGTGAAACTTAACACCGAATTTTGCTGAAATGCCTCCTTCAACTGTGGCAAAATTCTGACATCAGGTACCTGCATAAATTTGTCAACATACCTGCAGTATATGGCAGGTTTTAAATCCATGTCAACTAAAACCCTCTGCTGTATGGTACCCCATGTAAAAATTTGTGAACAGGACACCTAGGGGAGAACCCATGGCGGCTCCATCCACTTGTTTATACAGCTTTCCATCGGGACTCAAGAAAGGTGCCTCTTTAGTGCAAGTTTTGAGTAACTTCCTCAGTATGCTCTCTGGTATGTCTAGAGGGGTACTAGGCAGATCAAGATACACTCTCTCTATCCATCATCATCCCAATTGTTTCATCCATGGGTACGTTGGTAAACAGGGACTCCACATCCAGAGAGGCTCTCATTCCCGTGGTCTGTGCTCCCTGCAGTAACTCAACAAATTGCTTTGGAGACTTCAGGCTGAAAGCACGAGGTACATAAGGAGTCAGCAAGCAGTTGAGTCGCTTAGCCAGTCTATATTTGGGTGTGGGTATCTTTTTTTTTTTGAGATATATACAAGAGTTGTTACATTCTTGTACAGCCACTAGTACGCGTAGCGTTTCGGGCAGGTCCCTGGAATACGATCCCCGCCGCGAAGAATCGTTTTTTCATCCAAGTACACATTTTACTGTTGCGTTAAACAGAGGCTACAGTTAAGGAATTGCGCCCAGTAAATCCTCCCCGGCCAGGATACGAACCCATGACATAGCGCTCGCGGAACGCCAGGCGAGTGTCTTACCACTACACCACGGAGACTGTTTAGGCTGATGATTAGCCGAAGTGGGTTTCTGTTTTTTTTTTTTGGGGGGGGGCCTTGACATTCCTATATGCATAGCCAGGTTTGTATTCCCCAGTAACCTTTGAGAAGTGGAATCCCGATTTCTTAACGTTCACAGTTTCAATCAATCTGTTTGCCTTCGTTTTCAGTTCGGCTGCAGTAACCCTCGTGACCCTTTGGAATTTAGATTGGTCGGAGAGGATGAGGTTCATTTTTACCAGATATTTGTCTTTTTTAAAGAATAACGTATTTTGGCGACTTGTCACCTCTCCTGACAACTATCTCCATATTCTCACAAAGGCCCTTAGCTGCCACCTTGAGCTCGGGAGACAGTATGGTGCTTCTGCAGTTACCTAGAATCTTTCCTCACTCTGCAATAAGTTCTGCTTGCAAGGTGTCTTTAGTGGTAACTTTCTTTTGCGTTTCGAGGACGAATATATCGTCCAATAGGATCTCCAACCACACTTTCTGGGCCATCTCACTTGGTCTGGACATAACGTGATAGTTTATTACCAGATTTAAGAGTGATTTAGTCGTCAGACAGGCTGATTCCACAGGGTTTAAGAAACCATCGACCATCTATGGTGGTCGAGGAACCACCATAGGTCCTCTGAATAATATCGTCAGTTTATTGATGATCCTCGTTTCGGTGCTGTGGCGATGTTGACCTGCAAGATCGTCGAGATTTTGGTCGATTCGGGTACGGAGGTCATCGTCGATGTTGGTGTGTCTCCCTTGGTCTATAGCATGAAGTATTTGCGTTTTGCTATCGTTGATCTCATTTTCTGCTTTTGTATCTGATTTCGAATCAGACCTTGGCGACATTTTATTGTGAAAGCTTGGTTTCTTGCTGCTGAGTCGTTTGTTCTAATATTAGTATATTTTGGTGGTAGTTTTTCTTGTAAACATAAGTTGTTGAATATGACCGAAAGAGCAATATTAATGATTCTAACACGAATCTTCTCATTGTTTCTTATCTTTTTTTTCACTGTCGAGGGTAGTTGAAAAATTAACTCTCCAAAGTTAATTTTAACACTTTATTGTGGTCTGATGCCTAGGGATGCATTTCGCATGGTACTACTTACATTCTCAAAAACAAGTTTACCGTGTTTAGCACCTGATTTTATTCTCTTTAGGTGAGGTAGAAAAGAACAAGTGAATGAATGGCATAACATAAGGGTACTAATTGGGTATTAAATGTACCAACATGGGCAGCTTATGTTCCTAAGGTAGGGTTATTGGATCCTGTCTGTACGTTGCCTCAGTTTATACATCTGGGTCTTGAAGTGGGTAGAATGTAATTATGTGTTAGCTGGTTGTTGAATGCTGGTTTAAACTTCTTGATATGTAGTGCCTCGCTGATGTCCAGTCTTTTGCTGTCGTTATACCTGTCGATTATTTCAGTGTTGCTTGTCAAAATGTCTCTGGTGATGATCTGGTTGTGTGTGGAGATTATATTCTCCTTGATGGAGCACTGTTGTTTGTGTATTGTTAATTGCCTAAGAGAGACTTTGTTGTCTTGCCTATATACTGAGATCTTTGGGGCTGACAGCGGAGAGACACCCGCTGACACCTAAAAAGACACCCAGCTAAGAGCCCAATGTAACGCCGTCCACTTCCCTATATATGTGCTACGGGCCGCCGGTGAAAGAGCCTCCCTGGACGTGGAGTCACTGTTCACTAATGTGCCGAGGACGAGACTTGGAATGATGATGGATAGGGTGTACCGAGATCCAACTAGCACTTCTCTGGACATTTATATACCAGAGAGCATATTAAGAAAACTGCTTGAAGCTTGCACGAAAGAGGCGCCCTTCTTAATCAGGGGTGCCCCCCCACATTGCCCCTAAAGAACGTCTTAAAGTGGGGGCCTTGGAAGGAGAGGTCTCGGTTTTGCATTAGATTGAAGAGCTGCCTGCCCCTTTAAGTCCTGATGGACATATGTATAAGCAAGTTGACGGCGTCGCCATGGGCTCCACGCTGGGTGTCTTGTTCGCGAACTTTTCATGGGTACAATTGAGCAGAGAGTTCTGGTTGGGGTAGACCTAAAACCCGCTGTCTACTGCAGGTATGTCGACGACATATTTGCACAAGTCCCGGATAATGAACACTGTTGCAGTTGAAGAAAGCTTTCGAACATAGCTCAGCTTTAAACTTCACTTATGAGATGGAGAGTGGGGGGGGGGGGGGGTAAGCTGCCCTTCTTAGATGTAGCAGTCATGGAAAAGAACGGCAGCTTTCATCATGCAGTATACACTAAGGAGACAAGCATAGGGATGTGCCTTAATGCTGACAGTGACTGCCCGGAGAGAAACAAACGGAGTGTTGTGAACGCCTACGTCGACCAAACTCTCACTCACAGCTCTGGGTGGAAGCAGGTGGATGAGGAGTTATGTAAAATAAGGTAGATTTTGGTCAACAATAGTTTCTCCAATGATTATGTCGATGAGCATAGTAAAAAGGAAGGTGGCGAGGTGTGCAACAGGCATTGGAACAACTAGTACTGCAATACCCGTTCCAAAAAAATTGTTCTACGGAAATTTCTTCTCCACGGCCTACAAAGCAGAGGAAAGAGCCCTAAAAGATATCATTGAGAGGAATCTTACCCCAACTGACGTCAACCAAAAGATAAAACTAACAATATATTATAAGAGTAGGAAAACTGCCAACCTGCCAATGAAGAATTCTCCCAACACCAAGAAAAACGCCTTGAAAGAGACCAACGTTGTTTACGCCTTCAGGTGCCCACTTAGGGATTGTCAGCCCCAACGAACTCAGTATATAGGCAAGACAACATCGTCTCCCTCTAGGTGTTTAACAATGCACAAACAACAGGGCTCCATCAAGGAACATATAATCGCTACACACAACGAGACGATCACCAGGGATATTTTGACGAGTAACACCGAAATAACTGATAGATACAATGACAATAGAAGATTAGACATCAGTGAAGCGCTGCATATAATGAAATCTAGACCAGCAATCAATAACCAGCTAATACACAATTACACTCTACCCACTTCAAGACCCTGGGCAAATGCAGATGCATGACTGAATGACCCTGTAACAGGAACGGAAGCAACCAGAAGAACATAAACTGCCAACATGTTACACTCTTAATTTACTAACCCGATTATATAGGACCCCATTAATACCCCATGTATGTCATTTATCCATGTCACCTCACCACTTGAGGATATAATCAGGTGCTACATAGATGAATTTGTCTTTGAGAATGTGAGGTGAGACCTTACGAAACGCATCACTAGGCGTCAGACCCAAATAATAAGTAAAAATGATCTTTGGAGAGTTATTTTTTATCTTCCTGCTTCAGTGAAGAAAAACATATGGAATACTAAGAAGATTCGTGCCAGAATCATAAATCTAAAACTTTCTGCCGTTTTCAACGAAATATGTTTAAAAGAAAGACTGCTACCAAATATACTAATATATATATATATATATATATATATATATATATATAATATATATATATATATATATATATATATATATATATATATATATATATAATATGTATATATATATATATATATATATATATATATATATATATATATATATATATATATAATATGTATATATATATATATTGTGGTTAAGGTGTCCTGGTGTACAGGACACCTTAACCACTCGACCATCACGACCGGACAAAAGATGATGGTAGCTGAAGCTATTTTCCCATCACCCTGCCGGCGCTCTGATGCTAATCTTGGGCATAGTATTTTATCAAATCACCTCATTCTTTGGGGCACACGTGAGGAACACGGGTTCCTCACGTGTGCTACCTAAGATGCTCTTCATTAACTCTTATTAACATTACGAGGCGGAGTTCGAATGGTTACAAAGTTTCCTGCTGACAGAAATATAGCCGGGGATGAGGTGAAGGTGAAGCACCTCACTTATGGGCCAATAGGTCTATTGCATCTTACAAGTCTCCTATGCTTCCTTGATGGCCGGGGCAGTATGTTTCATGTTCCGTCTGTTTATAGAAGTTAGTAGAGTGTAATTTGGTGTTAGTTGGCTGTTGATAGATCACTTAGTTTCTTAGATGAATAGTGCCTCGCCAGTGTCCAATCGTTCCTTGTCGGTGTATCTGTTGATTATTTTGTTATCTATCAGGATATCTCTGGTGATGGTCTGGTTATGTGTAGAGACTATATGTTCCTTAATAAGTCCTTGCTGCTTGTGCATTGTTAGGCGTCTGGAAACGGATGGTGTCCTCTTGCCTATATATTGAACTCGTTGGGGCTGACAGTCCCCAAGTAGGCATGTGAAGGGATAGACGACATTCGTCTTTCAAAGGGCTTTATTTGGTGTCAAGAGAGCTTTTTATGAGCAAATTGGCAGTCTTCTTGCTCTTATAGCATATTATTAGTTCAATCATCTGGTTAGGGTCACATTACTATCAATAATGTTTTTCAAGACCCTCTTTTTCGTTCTGTGGGCCATGGAGAATTTCCTGTAGAATATTTTAATAGTAGCAAGTGATATGTACTGTTGTCTGACATGTCTGAGGTCTCATTGCGGCTCACCTTCCTCTTGATGACGTCTTTGACATATCCGTTAGAGTATCCATTATTGATCAGGACCCACCTGACTCTAGCTGAGTCCCTCGTCGTCTTGCTTCCATCTGCAGGTGGGTGTGAGGGCACTGCTGACATAGGCATTGACAACACTCCGCTTGTACCTATCAGGGCTCTCACTTTTAGAATAAAGGAACATTCCTATGTTGGTTCCCTTAGTGTAGACTGTGGTGTCTACACTAAGGGAACCGTATCTACACTGGAATCTACATTGTAGATACGCTTGGTATCTGTAGATATGTATTAGGAACTGTTATATCAAGGAAAGGTAGTCTACCTCCACTCTCAACGCCGTCTACATGTTTATATACGCGCCCATCAGGACTCAGGAACACGCCTCTTTGGTACATGCTCCAAGTAGCTTCCTAAGTGTGCCTTCTGGGATGTCTAGAGGAGTACAAGCTGGATCCCAGTAAACTCCCTCCATCATCATTCCAGTTCTCTGCTAACTCCATACGCATGGGAAAAATCGCCCAGTGGGAATTTATTTAATTATTTAATGTTTATTTTAATTTCTTATTTTATTAATTTATTTCTTAAGTACTTATATGTTAATTTAAGTGGACTGTATTTTCTTAGTGGACTGTATGATTCTATTTTATCCTGCTAGGGGCCTCCCTTCGCGAACTTGGGGGTTTATTAATGATATCCCAATCGAAATTAATCGATTGATTTAATTACACTACTAAGGGTTAGTCTACTAACTAATAATGGCTATTAAAAAAAGGGCAGCACAGCTTAGTAGTTATGTAGAATGTTGCTTATTTAATAAGCCATGCACATGTTCTGATCAAATAATCCGTATCGTCTTGTGGTCCAGCAAATATGGCATTAGGGCATGTGCCGAGTAGAACAAAATGATTCGTTGCCAATGCCTTAAGTCGTCACAGCTTACCTGCCGGATTAATTCACTGTAAAAGATGCAACAACACCCTATAACATATATATCATGACATTGGATATCATAAGTTAAATGTGAGACGCTCACCCGTTTGGGTATCTCTCGTGCCTCTTAACCAAATTGACAATAACTAATATTATCTGGCCTGAATTTATCTATTAAGAGGTCAAAACGGACACAAGGTAATTCTCAACAAATGGTAAGGTGGCTATGTAGTGTGGCTCCAAATAACTCGTGGTATTCGACGATTTTTAGAGTTAGTGTTAGTATTTGCCTAACATGATAGCATTTGCTTGGTATGCTTGGAGTTAGTAGTTAGTGTCGGAATTTCCGACATTACGTACCATGCACCTTCGGCCTTAGGTCTCCAAAGGAATTTGTTGACTTATTGTAGGGGTGGTGGGCATCAGGAGCGAGAGTGTCTCTTGATGTTGAGGCGCTGTTCACCAATGTGCTCGTGGAGGAGAATGATGATGAACAGAGTTAATGCGGATTCAGTTTGTACTCTCCTTGACGTCCTAGAAGGCACCCTTAGGAAGCAACTCGAAGCACGTAACAAAGAGTCATGAAACATTTGGTGGGTCTTGTTCCAGGGAAACTAAGCTTACTAACTAAGCAATTGGGAAGGGAAAACTCTGAATCTGCTAACAGGAGTCAGCAGTCGTTTGTTCCTGTACCCACCCGTGTAAAAAAAAAACACTCAAGCATATTTTTACTTTTAGATTTTCATAATACAGTCATATTAAATAAATGTAATTACGTTATACGTTCTGACATTAAATAAATTTTGTTAATTACTACATTTTGCAATTATTATAATACCTTAGAACTGAAATCAAATTGTGGATCTCCAATCTTGATAAATGTATTCGTCATCTGTGCTTGCAGGAGGAAGGCATTGTAGTTTGTCTGTCCATTTACAAGAACGAACAACACCAGCAAGAAGATACAATACGAGCCAACATCTCGTAGCACGAAATTCATCTCTCTCTTCTTTGTAAGACGAGTGGCTATAGCAGCAACCTCTGCTTCACTTGAGTCCACTCCACCGATCACATGCACCTACAAGTTTGAAATAGTTAATAAATCTATCTATGTAAATAAACATGTAAATGTTCGTTTGTTCAAAATCGGTAATCTCCGAAAGTTCTTCACCGATTGCTTTGAAATTTTCACACAATGTTCCATTCGCATCCGAGCGGTTTTTTTTTTATACATGCTGTATAGATGTAACGTCTGTGAGGGGATTTTTTTTTTTTAAACTGTTTTTCATGTGAGGTAAATCTTCGAAACCTCTTAACCGATTGATTTGAAATTTTGAAACAACGTTGCATTCGAATAGGTGTGTATTTTTATATACCTACTATATACATGCCTCACCTGTGACAGGAAAACATGTTTTTTTTTTTTTAAACAGCACCATCTGTTGGACGTAAGAGCAACACATGCTGTAATCTCTGAAAGTTCCTCACCGATTGCTTTGAAATTTTAACAAAACGTTCCATTTGAATACGGGTGTGTTTTTATATACCTACTATATAGATGCCACACCTGTGATAGGTAACAAAATGCTTTTTGTATAAAAAAATAGTGCCATCTGTTGCACATAATAGCAACACACTACACTAAATATGTTACAATTACATTTCAATGTTTCCGATCGCATTGATAAATTTAATTTTCATTGACTTCAATTTATTTTTATTTTTATTTAATTATTCTGTGACAATGCGTTGAATTGAGCTGTGTTGTTTACCATACCGTTCATTTTGTAAGTGTAAGTATAGATGCCACACCTGTGACAGGTAAAAACATTTTTTTTTAAGAAACAGCGCCATCTGTTGCACTTAAGAGCAACACACGCTATACTAAATATGTTACAATTCTATTTCAGTGTTTATGATTGCATTGATAAATTAAATTTTCATAGATTTCGATATATTTTTATTTTTTTTTTAATATTTTGTGTGACAATGTGTTGGAATTGAGCTGTGTTGTTTACCATACCGCTCATTTCATGAGTATAGTTTATTTTTTTATTTTTTATTGTTTTTCATTTTGTTTATTTTTAACTGTTTTTTTTATTTCAGTGATGGGAACATCAGATCATTTGGGAATGCATCAGACGAGGGAGTGGGGAATGGTAGGGAGGACGGCGGATGGGAGTAGGGGGAATGTGGGGAGGATGAGGGGACAGGGGAGGGGGGGGGGTTAATGGTAGGGAGGACGATGGGACACGAAGAGGGAGATGATGGAATGGGGAATGGCTAGGAGAACGAGGGGACAGTGGAGTGGGGGATGGTGGGGAGGACAAAGGGACAGGGAATGAGGGGAATTGTGGGGTGGACGAGGGGGCGGGGGAGTGGGGGGGGAGAATGGTAGAGAGGACTGGGAGACAGGGGAAGGTTGCTGCAGCTCAGCAATGCACATGCGTCGGGTACAGCTAGTAATAAATAAATATGTAAATATATATATATATATATATATATATATATATATATATATATATATATATATATATATATATATATATATATATATGGAAATAAACACATTTCCCCAAGGGCACAATACAGAGGGTGATCGTAGTTCTCCATTCAACAAGGAAGTAATCTTTCTTCAATATATGATAACACATTTGTATTTAGTTCTGGGATATACTCACCTAGTTGTGCTTGCGGGGGTCGAGCTTTGGGTCTTTGGTCCCGTCTCTCAACTGTCAATTAACTGGTGTACAGATTCTTGAGCCTAATGGGCTCTATCATATATACATTTGAAACTATGTATGGAGTCGGCCTCCACCACATCACTGCTTAATGAATTCCATTTGTTAACTACTCTGACACTGAACAAATTCTTTCTAACGTCCCTGTGGCTCATCTGGTTACTCAGTTTCCACCTGTGTCCCCTTGTTCGTGTCCCACCCGTGCTGAAGAGTTTGTCTTTGTCCACCCTGTCAATTCCCCTGAGATTTTTGTAGGTGGTTATCATGTCTCCCCTTACTCTTCTGTCTTCCAAGGCCGTCAGGTTCAGCTCCCTTAGTCTTTCCTCGTAGCTCATTCCTCTCAGTTCCGGGATTAGTCTGGTGGTATACCTCTGAATCTTCTCTAACTTTGTCTTGTGTTTAACTAGGTATGGACTCCAGGCTGGAGTAGCATATTCCATGATTGGTTTGATATAAGTGGTATACAAGGTCCTGAAACAATTCCTTACACAAGTTTCTAAAGGCAGTTCTTATGTTGGCCAGCCTAGCATATGCCGCTGATGTATCCTTTTGATGCGGCTTCTGGGGACAGGTTCGGTGTGATATCAACCCCACAATCTTTTCTCTCCCGTAATATGGGGTTACGGGAGATGACGAATCAGCTCATAATGACTCTCAACAGGCTCCCGCTGTGAACTGAACAAGGTCAGGGCAGACTCTTGTTACGAGTGGAAATATATTGTTGTAAATGAACTGAGAAAATGTGGAAAAGTCTAATAGATACATTTCTATTTGAGGTTCACAATAAGTAATTTAAGTGATGGATGTGAACAGCCTAATGGTGGAAAAGTAAGAGTCGAGTGTATTATAAATTGATTAATTACGGTTCAGAATTACGTTTCATTAAAAAAGGATTGCAAGAGAAGTTTTTTTCGAGTATATTTAATGCTGTTATATAACGAAATACTTTATAGTGAGTAATCACACTAACGTGACTGAGTCAATGAAAATATCCATAAGATTGAAAGAGGAGCGTCAGAGGTAGAACTTTCCTGGAGGACAGAGCCAGAGTGCATGGAGGGATTGTGTGAAACTCTGGTCCGGCTTCAGTGGAAGCCTCAGGAACCCTCGTGAGTTCAGTAGTTACCTCAGGTTACAATCCTTTTGCCATGTCGTGGGCTAGTCGTCTAGAGCGTGTCCCTGGGAACACCCACCGCATAGGTTCGAATCCTCATCACGGCTCCTACTGATTTTTCCCTAATTTACAGTGTTCGGTTATATGTGTTGTTACTACAGGGGCCTGCCGGCTGAGTGGACAGCGCATGAGATCGTAGTTCCTAAGGTCCGGGTTCGATCCCCCGGAGCGAGGGATAACAATAGTTTCTTTCACCCTTATGCTCGGTTCACCTAGCAGTAAATAGGTACCTGGGAGTTCAGACAGCTGCTACGGGCTGCTTCCTGGGGGTGTATAACAAAAACGAGGCCTGGTCGAGGACCGGGCCGCGGGGACGCTAAGCCCGAAATCATCTCAAGATAACCTCAAGATACAGAACACAATATGTTTATTTGATAGTTGAAATATATAATTGACTTGCCTTGCGTTTGACGGAGGGGTCCATGGGCTGAACATTCTTCCATTCCTCATCATAGCGAGTTCAGGCAATTCTTCATCACAGTCTATGTCTTCATTCATGGTGTTCTGAGCCTTGCAACAAACTACTCCAATGGTGGTTGCTAAAAGAACCTTGAGCCACTGAGTAACAAGAACAGATATGAAGAAAGAAATAATGAAGGAGGAGAACCACTTCACAGATTTGATCTCTCCCCACATGATTCCATACGACCACACGAAGAACGCGCAGACGCCTATGCCAGCCAGTATGAGGAGCCAAGCCAGCCATCGCGTCCACCATGGGATGCATCTCCAGGACTCGAATCTTTTGCTGCGGTTACTGCGTGTCTGATGGGTCGTTAAGTCATAGTCACTCAAAGGTCGTCTTTCTCTGCGTCCGTTCCACTTTCGATGTGCTGATTTCTCCGTTGCTTGGCTACAGCTTCCAGTGAACGGCACTTCTTTAGTTTGCGAGGTCTCGATCTTTTGAAGATAAATACGAGTAGAAAAATGACAGGATAAGCCATAACGCCAGAAGCCAAGCCAAGGGAGACCTGTTGAATAGACAAAACAAGGTGAAGGAGCTGTACTCAAACAAAACCACCGGGGAAAAAAAGAAACACCTGCGAGGCGTGTCACTAAGTAATATGTGTAGCAACAGCGTTGATCAAACACATGTGACAAAGTAAAGGTATAAATGTAGCCACTGACACTCGTTCTTTTCTACTGTACC
>WNGS01109749.1:263740-277071 GCA_020271785.1 Procambarus virginalis
GCGTGATAAGGGGCATTGTCTGGCGCTGCAGAAAATTACTTTAGTCTTCCTCAGGTTTGTTGACATGATCAGCTGTTGCAAGCAGAGGTAGCAAGGAAAGTTTTCCTTTAGAAAGCTGCTTCAAGGAAAGGTAGAGAGAGTGTAGATTAGTTGGAGTTTTCTTTACTGATGCCGGTAATATACAGAAAAAATATTATATGCGATATATATGTTACGTTTAAAATGAGATAAAAATACTTATATAATTTTCCTCACAATTTTCTTTCAGAAGATGAAAGCTGTGTAGCTACTGGGGAGGAAACAGTCAGCAAAAACAGCAAACCTTTAAGCCAGCTTCGACATTATAACAATTATAGAAAGTTCGCTCAATGTATAAACTCTCGACCAATTATTTTATCATAAACTTCTAAACCTGAAGAGAGAGTTGTTCTGATCTACCTTCGTGTGTGAACACTTCTACTTGCTCAGTGTTCTTATGCTAATAAACTGCTTCCTTATAACCCAGCAGCTGATAACTATTGGGGGTTGTTCCCTAGTATTAGGCTTTTAACTCTATTTGATCTCCTTGTTAATATTGCCGTTTTTCCATTAGCTTTACACAGTTGTCATTGTATCAGTTGAATTCTTCCCTAGATCTTCTATTGTTGGTGGGGAATTGTAAATCACTGTTACCACTGAGGATTTTCTAACACAATACACAGTTACAGCCACAACAGACCACTGGAACATTATCTAACACAGTGCACAGTTACAAACCCATTAAGATTTCAACTTAGATTCAACAGAGCAGAAAAAGTTGTTAAACTCATGGGGCAAAATCTTACTGAAGCGATCATACGAGTCATAAATACTCATACTCCGGCCAAGTAAAACAGAAACAAGCAACACTTAGTGGGCCAGTCAGAGGCTTAGGGCCCGCCCAGTGGCCCAGTCAGAGGCTTAGGGCCCGCCCAGTGGGCCAGCCAGAGGCTTAGGGCCTGGCCAGTGGGCCAGCCAGAGGCTTAGGGCCCGCGCAGTGGGCCAGCCAGAGGCTTAGGGCCCGCGCAGTGTGCCAGCCAGAGGCTTAGGGCCCGCCCAGTGGGCCAGCCAGAGGCTTAGTGCCCGCCCAGTGTGCCAGCCAGAGGCTTAGGGCCCGCCCAGTGGGCCAGCCAGAGGCTTAGGGCCCGCCCAGTGTGCCAGCCAGAGGCTTAGGGCCCGCCCAGTGTGCCAGCCAGAGGCTTAGGGCCCGCCCAGTGTGCCAGCCAGAGGCTTAGGGCCCGTCCAGTGGGCCAGCCAGAGGCTTAGGGCCCGCCCAGTGGGCCAGCCAGAGGCTTAGGGCCCGCCCAGTGGGCCAGCCAGAGGCTTAGGGCCCGCCCAGTGGGCCAGCCAGAGGCTTAGGGCCCGCCTAGTGGGCCAGCCAGAGGCTTACGGCCCGGCCAGTGGGCCAGCCAGAGGCTTAGGGCCCGCCCAGTGGGCCAGCCAGAGGCTTAGGGCCCGCCCAGTGGGCCAGCCAGAGGCTTAGGGCCTGCGCAGGAATATCCCTGCAAAAAAAAAAACTCAGTGGTGGAGGCAGACTTGGTACACAGTTTCAAATGTAGAACTGATAAGAGCCCAATAGGCTCAAGAATCTGTCCACCAGTTGACAGTTGAGAGGCGGGACCAAAGAGCCAAAGCTTAACCCCCGCAAGCACCTCTATGTGAGTACTATCCTCATGCCTCCTACTGCTGCTGTTCCTAGTATTTCCTCTAGCTGGATTCGTATGGCAGTTATACTTCTTTAAAGCTGCAGTGTAGCTGTGATTTTTAATTATCAAGGGGGAAGCGCCAAGCCATTACAACTTTATAGCACTTGGAAAGGGTCAGGATAAGGATTTGGGATGGGACGGGGGGAAGGAATGGTGCCCAACCACTTGGACGGTCGGGGATTGAACGCCGACCTGCATGAAGCGAGACAGTCGCTCTACCATCCAGGTTGTGTAGGTGTAGCCACAGGGCTACACCACCTCCCCCCCTCTCTTCACCCTCTCTCTCCTTATTACCTTATAATTACATGGTATGATTGCATTTTTATAGAACTTGTTAGTTTTGTTTCAGTTATCGCGATCATCTGCGGTTGTACTTTTGTCACTTTTCCCTGTAACTCTACTCCTTTATTAGCAATTCTATCTGCATTTATATATATATATTACTTTAATGCTAATCATGACAATTGGGCTGCTTTTGTTTCCTCCGAATGGTATTTGTTCATGTGGCTGCGTCATCTGATAGAGGGAAGGGAGTATAGGGAACTAGTCACCATTGCCTACTCGTTGGTACTGACGTTCCCTTAGTCTGGCCAGCTCTACTACCTTCATCTGTAGTCTATGGCATTGTTAACCCAGTCTGCCCCACTATTTCTCCGTTTTCTACTCTCTGTTGTCAGATTTGTTTCATCTTGTGTCCTGTTTGTGCTATTTTCTGGTCTTGCATTTCTCATTTGCTTTTCTGAGTCTTTCTTGCACCTCCATCCTCCCCGTTTCCTCAGACATGTCCTAATAAACACTGCATGCTATTTCTCCGCTCCTCATATATATCTCTTTTTTGTAAATATATAATTAACTTGGTTGCTATCAATTAAAATAATTTGAACTGCTCGATGTGTTTACCTATCTGAGTGTACAGGGTAGTGAGGTATAGCTCTCTATGGCCTGCCTGCAAGCTATGCCCCGCCTGTAAGCATATGCCCCGCCTGCAAGCTATGCCCCGCCTGTAAGCATACGCCTGCAAGCCTATGCCCTGCCTGTAAGCCAATGTCCCACTTGCAAGCCTATGCCCTGCCTGTAAGCCTATGTCCCACTTGCAAGCCTATGCCCTGCCTGTAAGCCTATGCCCCACTTACAAGCCTATGCCCAGCCTGCAAGCCTATGCCCCGCCTGCAAGCCTATGCCCCGCCTGCAAGGTAAGGTAATTATCGAAAGAAGGCACCAAACCGGGAAGGCTATGTAGCACCAACAAAACGCAAAATAATCAGAGGGCGCTAAATATCACCAAGAATGCCAATACGAGAACAAAAACGCATAAGGCGACACGGGTTC
This sequence comes from Procambarus virginalis, assembly GCA_020271785.1. NCBI lineage: Eukaryota > Metazoa > Arthropoda > Malacostraca > Decapoda > Cambaridae > Procambarus > Procambarus virginalis. The sequence goes on from WNGS01109749.1 coordinate 266,794, forward strand.
ACCATAGCCCGTGCTACTTAGAACTTCTTGTTCCAGGTAGCGAATCTTTAACAACAACAACAACAGCATAAGGCGAACGATATCAAAAGTATCCGATTCACCTAGAATTCTATCGAGGGACAAGCGACCGCGGGGGCGGTCGGAAAGCAAGACACACGCTCGTCCTGGAAGTCAGGACATTCAACAAGAAGATGCACAACTGTAAGAGGGACAATGCAATTCGGACAATAAGGAGCAGGGCGGCGCTCCATTAAGTGACCGTGGGTTAAGCGTGTATGGCCAACCCGCAGCTGTGCCAAAGCAGTTTCCCACCGCCGGTTACGGTGGTAGGAGGAAGGCCACGGGGACACACTACGTTTGAGAGTACACAGCTTGTTACTAACCACAGAGGACCAACAACCCTGCCAACGGGCAAGGATGGAGGAATGAATAACAGGATAAAAGTCGGAATAAGGAAGACCTTTACGGGAGATGGGACAAGAACGGATATCTTCCTTAGCGGCAGCATCCGCACGCTCATTCAAAGAGGCACCAATATGGCTGGGAACCCAGCAAAACTCTACTGATTTGAATTTACTAGAAATAAGAAACAGCCAATATTGAATCTCGATGACCACCGGATGGACAGGATTAAAGGACCCTAGAGCCATGAAGGCACTACGAGAGTCAACTACAACCACAAAGGAGGAATGACAACGAGAAAGCAGGAGACGGAGAGCATAGAAGAGAATAGCATAAAGTTCTGCTGTAAAGACGCTAGCCTCGGAAGGGAGGCGACACATATAAGTACGGTCAGGAAAGACAACAGAGTAGCCCACACCGTCCGCAGACTTAGACCCATCGGTAAAGATGGAAATAGAGCGGGAGTGTGAAGAAAAGTGCTCAAGGAAGAGGCTTTTCAGAATCGTAGGAGGGGTAAAGGCTTTAGTAATACAAGTCAAGGACGTGCAAAACTTGGGAAGGGGGACTCTCCACGGAGGCAAGGAAGGAACAATATGAGAAGAAACATTAGAAATGTGAACAGAAAGAGAATCCTGCAAGCGAGATATCCGGACAGAAAGAGGGAGACGATGAAGAGGAACAGGAGCTACAGGAGGAGGAAAAGTCAAAGCACGACAGAGGCGAGAGGAAGGATGTTGTAAGGACCGCGCAAGATAGGGAAGACAGTAGCGATCACGGCGGTCCTGAAGAGAGAGAAAGCCAGTGTCAACATACAAACTGAGGGCGGGAATCGAACGAAAGGCACCAGAGCTGAGACGCAACCCAGTATGGTGCAAAGCATCAAGACGGCGAAGAGTAGAAGGAGAAGCAGAAGAGTAAGCAGGGCAACCATAATCGAGTTTAGACAGGACGAGAGAGGATTGCAAATAGAGGAGCGTGCGTCTATCCGCTCCCCAAGAAGTATGGGACAAAACCTTAAGTAGGTTAAGGGCCTTAGAGCATTTAACTCGGAGGTAAGAGATATGGGCTGACCAAGACAAACGAGTGTCAAAGACTAACCCCAAAAGCCCTGCCTGCAAGCCTATGCCCTTCCTGCAAGTCTATGCCCCGCCTGCAAGCCTATGCCCTGACTGCAAGCCTATGCCCTGACTGCAAGCCTATGCCCCGCCTGCAAGCCTATGCCCTGCCTGCAAGCCTATGCCCTGCCTGCAATCCTATGCCCTGCCTGCAAGCCTATGCCCCGCCTGCAAGTCCTGTATCTGTTGCGTTCAACTTAAACTACTCTGACTTTCAAATTCTTTGTCGAATCGGGAATTAAAGTTGTGAATTGAAGTGACTTCCACAGCTTCCTCTTTTAGAGCATTCCACTTGTTAACTACACACACACACAGGGTACGGGGCACTTTCTTATGTCCCATCAGGTCATTTACGCTTCTAGCGTCCACCCGGGTTCTCTTGTTCTGCGTTCTCTCAACCTGAAGAGGCCACCTCATCTACTCCCCCTCAGTATCTTGTACGTGGTGATCATATCCCATCTGTTCTTTCTGTCCTCTAGGGTTGAGAGATTTAGTTCCATTAGCCTATGTTCGTAGCTTGGCCCTCCGAGCTTCGGCACTAATCTTGTTCAAGCCTTTGTGATTGTTCAATTTTGGCTTTATGCTTCACAAGGTGCGTATTCCATACAGATAATCGTATTCCAGCATTGGTCAAACCAAATGTTGTACATATTGCCTTCAAGAAGTTCTGATTTAGGTTTCTAAACATTGTTCATATATTTACCAGCGTCTCATATGCTGCCGATGTTGTTTGGTTTGTGTGTACCTCCGGTGTGAGTGTCTGAATGATGTTCTCGCCTAAATCCTTCTCTCTTCTGATTCCGTCTCCGTATGGTGTAGATGCCTTCTGATCTCCTCTCCCCCTTTCCCATCCTCATTATCTTACACTTGTTGGGACTGAACTCCAGCAACCATTTGTCTGACCACCCCTGGAGTTTATCGAGACCCTCCTGTAACTTGCTGCAGTCATCGTCTGTTTTCACGCTCATCAGCTTTGTATCATTTGCAAACATTGACATGTACGAGCTCACTCCCTCGGGCAGATCGTTGACATAAATAAGGAAGAGCATTGGTCTCAGGACAGTGGGTCTTGTGGGTCCCCACTTTTTACAATTCTCCAACTTTAAACCTGCTCTTTGACTGTGACTCTCTGCTTTCTGTCCTTCAGGTACTCCCTTACCCAGTTATCCCAGCCTGGTTCTCCATCTTGTACAGCAATCTTTCGTGTGGGAACAGTGTCAAATGCCTTTTGACAGTCTGGAAAAGTAGTCTACCCAGCCTTCCTTTTTCTGTCTTACTTTTGTAACTTTGTCATAAAACTTAATCAGGTTTGTCCGGCACGATTTTTCATTTCTAAATCCTTATTGATTTTTTGTCACGTCTGTGTGTGTGTTTACTTTTGATGTGCCTGCAAAATCCATTTGAAACTGTGTATGGAGTCAGCCTCCACCACATCACTTCCTAATGCATTCCATTTGTCAACCACTCTGACACTAAAAAAGTTCTTTCTAATATCTCTGTGGCTCATTTGGGCACTCAGTTTCCACCTGTGTCCCATGGTGCGTGTGCCCCTTGTGTTAAATAGCCTGTCTTTATCGTCCCTATTAATTTCTTTGAGAATCTTGTATGTTGTGATCATGTCCCCCCTAACCTTTTCTGTATTCCAGCGACATGAGGTTTAATTCCCATAGTCTCTCCTTGTTGCTCATACTTCTCAGTTCGGGTACTAGTCTGGTGGCAAACTTTTGAACATTTTCCAGTTTAGTCTTATACTTGACTAGATATGGACTCCATGCTGGGGTTGCATACTCCAGGATTGGTCTGACATATGTGGTAAACAAAGTTCTGAATGATTCCTTACACAAGTTTCTAAATGCCGTTCTTATGTTGGCCAAACTGGCATATGCCGCTGATATTATCCTCTTGATATAGGCTGCAGGAGACAGGTCTTGCGTGATATCAACTCCTAAGTCTTTCTCTCTCTCTGACTCTTGAAGAATTTCATCTCCCAAATGATACCTTGTATCTGGCCTCCTGCTCCCTACACCTCTCTTCATAACATCACATTTGCTTGGGTTAAACTCTAAAAGCCATTCCTTCGACCGTTCGAAAATTCCTTCAGTTAGTCCAGGTCTTCTTGAAGCCTCAAGCTGCCCTCCTCTGTCTTAATCCTTTTCATAATTTTGGCATCGTCCGCAAACATTGAGAGAAATGAATCTATATCCTCCGGGAGATCATTTACATATATCAGAAACAAGATAGGTCCGAGTACAGAGCCCTATGGGACTCCACAGGTGACTTCACGCCAATCGGGTCTCACCCCTCACCGTAACTCTCCGCTTCCTATTGCTTAGGTACTCCCTTATCCACTGGAGCACTTTACCAGTTACTCCTGCCTGTCTCTCCAGCTTATGTACCAGCCTCTCATGGGGTACTGTGTCAAAGGCATTCCAACAGTCCAAGAAAATGCAGTCTGCCCATCCTTCTCTTTCTTGCTTAATCTTCGTCACCTGGTCGCAGAATTCTATTAAGCCTGTATGTCAAGATTTCCCCTCCCTGAACCCATGTTGATGGGTTGTCACGAAGTCTCTTCTCTCCAGATGTGTTACTAGGTTTTTCTCACAATCTTCTCCATCACCTTGCATGGTATACAAGTTAAGGACACTGGCCTGTAGTTCAGTGCCTCTTGTCTGTCACCCTTTTTGTATATTGGGATTACATTAACCATCTTCCATATCTGGTAGGTCTCCCGTCTCCAATGACCTACTATACACTGCGGAGAGTGGCAAGCAAAGTGCTTCTGCACACTCTTTCAATACCCATGGTGAGATTCCATCCGGACCAACAGACTTTCTCACTTCCAGATCCAACAGAGGCCTCTTAACCTCATCCCTTGTAATTTCGAACCCTTCCAATGTCGCCTGGTTTACTGCCACCTCTCCTAGCGCAGTGACTTCGCCTTGTTCTATTGTGAAGACCTCCTGGAAGCTCTTGTTGAGTTCTTCACACACCTCACTGTCATTCTCTTTGTACCTATCCTCACCCATTCTAAGTTTCATCACCTGTTCTTTCACTGTTTTTTCCTCCTGATGTGACTGTGGAGTAGCTTTGGTTCGGTCTTGGCTTTATTAGCTATATCATTTTCACACTTTTTCTCAGCTTCTCTTCTCACCCTGACATACTCGTTCGTGGTTCTCTGGTAACTCTCTGCTTTCTGGTGTTCTGTTATTTCGAAAGTTCTTCCACGCACTTTTGTTCAATTTCTTTGCTTCTATACATGCCCTATTAAACCATGGATTCTTCTTTTGCTTCTCGTTTTTTCCTTTTGGGCCGGGATAAACCTGTTTAGTGCCTCCTGACGTTTTTGGGGTGACATAGTCCATCATGTCTTGTACGGACTTTGTTCTAAGTTCTGTGTCCCATGGTATATCCCTTAGGAATTTTCTCATCTCATAATTTCCCTTTCGGTATGCCAGCCCTGTGTTTCCTAGTTCATTTTTGGGGGGAGATAATTCCTAGCTCAACCAGGTACTCAAAGATCAATACACTGTGGTCACTCATTCCCAATGGGGCTTCCAACTTAACTTCCCTTATATCCCACTCATTTAGGGTAAATATCAGATCAAGCAAAGCTGGTTCATCCTCTCCTCTCATTCTTGTCGGTCCCTTGATGTGTTGGCTTGTTGGCTTAGAAAGTTTCTTGTTGCCACGTCCAGCAGCTTAGCTCTCCACGTGTCTGGTCCTCCATGTGGGTCTCTGTTCTCCCAATCTATCTTCCCGTGATTGAAGTCTACCATGATTAGTAGTCTGGATCTGTTTCTGCTAGCGACAGAAGCTGCTTTATTATATTAATAGTGGCCATGTTGTTTCTGTTATATTCCTGGTTTTCTGGTTGGTTCTCACACACACACACACACACTATATATGTGTGTGTGTGTGTGTGTGTGCTCACCTAGTTGTGCTTGCCTGGGTTGAGTTTCGGCTCTTTGGTGCCTCCTCTCAGCCGTCAATCAACTGGTTCCTGAGCCTACTGGGCTCTATCACATCTACATTTAAAACTGTGTTTGGAGTCAGCCTCTACCACATCACTGCCTAATGCATTCCACCTGTTAACTACTCTGACACTGAAAATGTTCGTTCTAACGTCCCTTTTTCATGCTTCGTCTTGTGCTTGACAAGGTACGGGCTCCATGCTGGGGCCGCATACTCCAGGATTGGTCTTACATACGTGGTATACAAGGTTCTGAATGATTCCTTGTACGGTTCCTGAAGGCAATTCTGATGTTAGCCAGCCTCGCATACGCCACAGATGTTTTTCATTTTATGTGGGCTTCAGGAGACAGATTTGGTGTGATATCAACTCCTAGATCTTTCTCTCTGTCTGTTTCATGAAGGATTTCATCTCTCATTCTGTATCCTGTGTCTGGCCTGTTTCCACTGCTCAGTTTCGTTACCTTACATTTACTCGGGTTGAACTTTAGTAGCCATTTTGCTGGACAATTCATTCAGTCAGTCTAGGTCATCTTGTAGCATACTATCTTCCTCCTCCTCATAATTTTTACATCATCAGTAAACAATGAGAGGAATGATTCTATACCCTCTGGTAAATCATTTACATATATCAGAAACAGTATAGGTCCAAGGACTGAACCCTGCGGGACAAGCTGGCGACGCCTCGCCAATCTGAAACTTCACCCCTCACAGTGACTCGCTGTCTTCTGTTACTTAGTGTCATGTTCATAGAAAACGGTACCATCCGTTTGTATGTGTTGTGGCTCAGACGCGAGCAGGAGGTAAACAAGAAAGCGTTCAGGACGCCACCAGCTTGGAAGCAGCTAGTCATGTAATCGTTTATAAGTATTAAAGTCAGTAACCAAGCAATGGCTTTATGTCAACCCTACAACCAAGCCTTCCTCAGCTACACACAAACACCACACTGGCGACGAGGATGAACTGTGAACGCAGGTATTTATTCAGCTTAAAACACAAGGAAGAACATGCGGTCTCGCCCCCGGAGGAGGAAGAGAAGTCGTGCTGTCTGTGAGTACCATACCTGATACTGTGTGCTAACCATCAGCTGTGTGCTATCCAAGCCATGTGCTACCCAAGCTATGTGCTACCCAAGCCATGTGCTACCCAAGCTATGTGCTAACCAATACTATGTGCTACCCAAGCTATGTGCTGACTGAAGCTGTGTACTGAGGAATCTGCCGATGCTGTGTACAAAACGACGCTTTGATATTGTGTACAAAACCCAGTGTTTTGTATACGAAACGACGCTCTGTGCTACACAATTCTTCACGCTGTGAACTGGCTGCTGTGTTGACGGTGCTGAAAACTCTTCAAACAACGACAACTGCTGTGAGTAGGAACACCACATGTACACAGGGCTAGGTAAGACGTCAGTTGCTGCTGTATTGTGCACTGTTGTGAACGTTTGCATTAAAATGCTTGTGTGCTTTGCAGAATTAAAGTAATTACAGTGAATTCTTGACTAACATATACAGTGCAGTAAGTGTTTAGTATTCTGAGGAACATTTAAGTGATAAGTTTACATTTATACAGTAAAAATGGCAAATATACCTCAGTTTCCTGCATTTGATCTTGACTGTGACCAGACAAACCTGTCACAGAGGTGGACCAAATAGCTCAAAAGGTTTGAAAATTTGTTGATAGTTTCTGACATCAAAAGTGCTGAAAGAAAGCGTACCTTTCTACTTCATTATGCAGGTGATAGAGTTTGTGACATCTTTGATACACTGAAAGACATTGGTGGTGCCAAAGATTATGACATTGCCAAAGCCAAATTAACTGAGCACTTCAAACCAAGACAAAATACTGCAATGGAAATTATGCCTTTCAGGAGAGCCAGACAACTCTCTAATGAAACTGTTGATCAATACCACACACGTCTGCAGGGTTTAGCAGCCCATTGTGAGTTTGCTGATGTTGACAAAGAAATCAAACAGCAAATAATTGAAACATGCACATCTACACGTCTCCGTGGAAGAGCTCTAGAACTTGTTGATGATGAAAGTTCTCTTACCAAGATACTGGATATGGCTCGTCGAATGGAAGATGCTGCACGTGATGCTCGTGTCATGGAGTGCAGTGCCAACAACGGTTCTGCCACTGTTGCTAACAGTCATGAGGTATGTAAGGTTCAGGGAGGACACCGTGATCATAGAAGATATCATGGCAAACCTAACAGTAAATTGATCCGAGAACCACATCACAACTGGAGTCGTGGAACAAGACTCAAGCAGTCACAACGACTCACATCAGAGGTTGTCAACAACAAATGTTACAATTGTGGAGGAGACTACCCACACCAAGGTAATGTTTGTCCTGCCCAAGGTAAGAAGTGCTATGAATGTGGAAAACTAGGTCATTTTAGTGCTATGTGTCGTTCCGCACAAAAGAAACCACAATCAGTGAATAAAAGCACTGTACGAGGATCAGGTCATAGGTGTCGAAGTGGCAAACACAATCTTGCACCTCATATCCAAAATGTTAATAATGTACAAGACAACATGTCATTACAACCAGTCTCAGATGACAGTGAATGTGATTATATTTATGGAGTACAATCAATCACAGAATGGAATGATCTTCCAAACAACCCAGAGACTATAGTATACATTGCTGGTATTTGTCTCAAAGTTCTCATTGACACTGGATCAAACATTGACACCATTGCTGAGTGCCACTATGAAAAATTTAAAAAACAATTCCCAAAGCTTGAGAACTATAATGGCAAAGCCACTGCTATGCTTCAAAGGTAACCTTGCCAGTGATTAGAACTTTCACTGCAGAGATTAAGTCAAAGAGTGCAATGCTCATTACTACATTCCATGTTGTTAGGAATGCAAAGGAGTCTTTACTCAGTTACAAAACTCAACCAAATTGGGGCTACTTCAGCTTTTAATGCTGTAGCAGTGGAATCTGCAAACAATGTTGATGGATTGTTGCTGAATTTTTGATCGATTTGAACCCATGGATTGTTCTACTGATAGCAAAGTTCATCTGCACATCAACCCAGATGTAATTCAAGTTGCCGAGGAATATGTACACTCTGTAACCTGTGATGCGTCCCTAAGGCTCTCACTCTTGATGAATCCGTACTGCAACCTAGAGGAATGCAACTCTGCAAGCAACAGTGGATGCATTGACTAAGAAAAAGTTTCCACGCATCCCACCCTCAGGAGTTGACCAAGATGCATTCAAAGCACTTGAACGCATCCAGACAGAATTAAGTGTTACGCAACAACGCGACACCGTCTGCGAGGTACTCGTATCGTCATTCCAGCTGTTCTCCAGCAACGTGCTTGAAGCTTGCACATCAAGGACACCAAGGTCTTGTAAGGACCAAACAGCTGCTACGAGAAAAGGTGTGGTTTCCTGGTGATCGTCAAGCAAAGGACATGCATGGCTGTGTCCCTTGCCAAGCTGCAGTGGATACTTCAAGACCAACACCTCTACAACCTTCACCACTACCTGCTGCACCATGGACGGAAGTATCGATGGACTTCTGCGGACCGCTACCAACTGGAGAGTACTTGATGGTAGTCATTGATGATCACTCACGTTATCCAGAAGTAGAAATCATCACTTCCACATCTGCAAAGGCTGTCATCCCGAAACTCGACAAGATCTTTTCAAACTTTGGCATTCCTGAAGTTGTCAGACGGACAATGGACCGCCATTCAATGGACAAGACTTCGTCAACTTTGCTGAGCATATTGATTCAAACACCGCCGTGTGATGCCACTACATCCTAAAGCAAATGGAGAAGTCGAGAGATTCATGCAACCTCTCATGAAAGCGGTACGCTGTGCTCATGCCGAAGGACGATCCTGGAAACAAGCTATGTATGCTTTTCTCAGGAACTACCGTGCAACACCGCATGGAACATGGGCAAGTCGCCTGGCGAACTCTATTTGGACGTCCTATGAGGATCGCACTACCTGTCATGCCAGCCAAAGTAACGGATAAACGTCTCGCTCAGAAGGATGCACTAGCCAAGGCAAAATGAAAATTGCTCATGATCAACGTGCAAAGGAACAATTCATAAAGGTTGGAGATACTGTTCTCGTTAAAAGAAAAAAAGAGGGAAAGTTAGATATGCCGTATGATACAAAACCATATAAAGTGATTAGTGTAAAAGGAACTATGGTAACAGCGAGTAATAGAGATCATAAGATACACGTAATATGGCTTATTTCAAAGTGATTCCAACTAGTGTAGAAAATGATGAAGTGAAAAGTCGTACAACGAAAAAGAAAAATGATTATAACTCGGTAAACAATTCATCGAGGGATATTCTTGTATTTAAGGACTCTCGTCCAAAACGTCATGTTAAACGCCCTACACGATATGATGATTAATTGTGTTCCTATGTAATGCAAGTTTTACTTATTATGCTAAACTAAATTTAATATTGTTTGAATAATGCAGATTCTCATTCAATATTTGTAACTTGTATTACAGTTTCTTTCATGTTTGTTTAACATGCATATGTATTTTTAACATTAAATCCTTTGTGGTAAAGATTAAGTTGTTTAAATTCTTTGTGTGCTTAATTAATGTTAAATGTATGCAATCTCTTGATATGTAATAACTTACTTTGTGTCAATAACTTTGCTTTGTGCTACAAGCATGGTAGACATCCTGTATTCATTCTTTTTAAAGAAAAGGAGGGATGTCATGTTCACAGAAAAACGGTACCATCCGTTTGTATGTGTTGTGGCTCAGACGCGAGCAGGAGGTAAACAAGAGCGTA
>WNGS01109749.1:282693-311288 GCA_020271785.1 Procambarus virginalis
GGAAGCTTGGGTTGTGATTGGCTGGTTGGTTGCTAGGAGAAAATGCTTCACTGGTGATTGGTGTGTTCCGTTGCTATGGTGAGGGAGACGAGGCTCAGTTGTCTGGTTGGTAAATAAACTCCTCGGTTGGTGATTTACTAAAGAGGATTTACATTCGGTTGAAAGATTTACAAAAGAGAATTTACATTCGATTGGAAGATTTACAAAAGAGGATTTACATTCGATTGGAAGATTTACAAAAGAGGATTTACAGTCGGCTGGAAGATTTACAAAGAGGATTTACATTCGGTTGGAATTTTTACAAAAGAGAATTTACATTCGGTGGAAGATTTACAAAAGAGGATTTACATTCGATTGGAAGATTTACAAAAAAATGATTTACTTTTCGGTTGGAAGAATTACATTCAATTATCTGAATGGTTGTAAAGTTGCAAGTGGATAATTCTACGACTTTTGATTGGTTTGCAGATTGGTTGTCTTGTGATTCAGTAGACAGCCAGGGAAAGAAATAAGGCCCGTGATTGGTTGGTGCACTCCTTGGAAAACAAATTACCAACGTTAGCATATTTTTTTCTTAAGTTGAAAGGGAAGCAATAATGAACGCGAGTTGCTGATTGACAGAGTGTCGCAGAAAGTTTCTTGACTCGTGATTAATTGGTGGCTTGTATCCTTTTTCCTGTATTTTAATTAATTCATATCTGCATGAATTTGTTTTATAGCCAAAGCATGCAATATGGACTAGCATGCACCAGTACACAAATGAAATAATAGTAATTAGAACACTGTATAAGCAGGATTACGATTAGACATTGTCCCAAGACATACCTACCATATATCTAGGGGGCTCCAGTACCATACATCTTGGGGCTACAGTACCATACATCTTGGGGCTACAGTACCATACATCTTGGGGCTCCAGTACCATACATCTTGGGGCTCCAGTACCATACATCTTGGGGCTCCAGTACCATACATCTAGGTGCTACAGTACCATACATCTAGGGGGCTCCAGTACCATACATCTAGGGGCTACAGTACCATATATCTAGGGGGCTCCAGTACCATACATCTTGGGGCTCCAGTACCATACATCTTGGGGCTCCAGTACCATACATCTAGGTGCTACAGTACCATATATCTAGGGGGCTCCAGTACCATACATCTTGGGGCTCCAGTACCATACATCTTGGGGCTCCAGTACCATACATCTAGGTGCTACAGTACCATACATCTTGGTGCTACAGTACCATACATCTTGGGGCTCCAGTACCATACATCTAGGTGCTACAGTACCATACATCTAGGGGGCTCCAGTACCATACATCTTGGGGCTCCAGTACCATACATCTTGGGGCTCCAGTACCATACATCTTGGTGCTACAGTACCATACATCTTGGGGCTCCAGTACCATACATCTAGGTGCTACAGTACCATACATCTAGGGGGCTCCAGTACCATACATCTTGGGGCTCCAGTACCATACATCTTGGGGCTCCAGTACCATACATCTAGGTGCTACAGTACCATATATCTAGGGGGCTCCAGTACCATACATCTTGGGGCTCCAGTACCATACATCTTGGGGCTCCAGTACCATACATCTAGGTGCTACAGTACCATACATCTTGGTGCTACAGTACCATACATCTTGGGGCTCCAGTACCATACATCTAGGTGCTACAGTACCATACATCTAGGGGGCTCCAGTACCATACATCTAGGTGCTACAGTACCATACATCTAGGGGCTACAGTACCATACATCTAGGGGCTACAGTACCATACATCTAGGGGCTACAGTACCATACATCTAGGGGGCTCCAGTACCATACATCTAGGGGGCTACAGTACCATACATCATGGGGCTACAGTACCATACATCAAGGGGCTACAGTACCGTACATCTAGGGGCTACAGTACCATACATCTAGGGGCTACAGTACCATACATCTAGGGGCTACAGTACCATACATCAAGGGGCTACAGTACCATACATCTAGGGGCTACAGTACCATACATCTAGGGGCTACAGTACCATACATCAAGGGGCTACAGTACCATACATCTAGGGGCTACAGTACCATACATCAAGGGGCTACAGTACCATACATCTAGGGGCTACAGTACCATACATCTAGGGGCTACAGTACCATACATCTAGGGGCTACAGTACCATACATCAAGGGGCTACAGTACCATACATCTAGGGGCTACAGTACCATACATCTAGGGGCTACAGTACCATACATCAAGGGGCTACAGTACCATACATCTAGGGGCTACAGTACCATACATCTAGGGGCTACAGTACCATACATCTAGGGGGCTCCAGTACCATACATCAAGGGGCTACAGTACCATACATCAAGGGGCTACAGTACCATACATCAAGGGGCTACAGTACCATACATCTTGGGGCTACAGTTCCATACATCTAGGGGCTCCAGTACCATACATCAAGGGGCTACAGTACCATACATCTAGGGGCTACAGTACCATACATCTAGGGGCTACAGTACCATACATCTAGGGGCTACAGTACCATACATCAAGGGGCTCCAGTACCATACATCTAGGGGCTACAGTACCATACATCTTGGGGCTACAGTACCATACATCTTGGGGCTACAGTACCATACATCTTGGGGCTCCAGTTCCTACCATGTTCTTTCGTTATCTTTCTGCGAATTAAACATTCTTTTGCTTGTAAAGTGCCTTCGTCATCCTCCTGGCAGCGTCTGAGCCGCGTCCCACAGCTTGCATTCAACCTTTCATTGTAGTTCAGCCTTTTTAGCTGTGTACACCAGGGTCGAGCTCCGGATCTTGGACCCTGCCTTTCTAGCTAACTGTTATCTAATGCAAATCAAGTTCAAGCATGTTTATTGAAACAATAAAATACATCAGAAAGGGATAGAGTAGCTTAGGCTATTACCCCCCCCCCTCTCTAGTGCAGTTATTTCCAACCAAACTTGGTATCATTTCATGTATTATGAAAGGAGTTGAACTATCCATACTGTTCGTTCAGATCATTTTATTTACCACTACTAACAACTCAACTGTTCGTCTGTGACTCGATCTCCATCTTCGGCCTCTTGTTCTGCTGGTGTTCACTTTGAACATGTGTGCGTTTATTAGCCTGAAGTGTTTACACCGTTAGTTTCGAAGGTGCTTCCTAAATTCCACTTTGATTGTTCTGTAATATAAAGATTTATAATAAAAATGTTCATAAACAACTTTAAAAACACGCGCAAAATAATTAGAAGACAGAACAGAACGAGAATGCTTTAAACCTGTATAAGGAACACACACAGAAACCACAACAGCGTGATATATCAAATGAACAAATCCACAAGGGCCGTGATGAGGGTTCGAACCTACGGCCGGGATGTTCCCAGATGCGCCTTAGTCAGCTATACCACGACATGGCCAAAAGAGTTGCAACGTGGAGTTCTACTGCCCTCACTAGGCTCCCGAAGCTTCTCCAAAGCCTAATCGGGGTTTTAAACAATACTCTCGTGTACCCGGGCTCTGTCAACCAGATGTACATTTGTTCATGTATAAGTTACTTGCGTGGCACAAAAATTGTGCTAAAAATAGCACGCACTTACCAAGTCATCTATAAATTGAAAATAGGCAAACTGCGAATATGGCAAATTGCAACACTCCTAATGAATTCACAAAAAGTAATGATATCAATTCGCAGTTCATGGGCGGAGTTTTTGTGATTGTTTCATTGTTGATAATACAATTAAATTGAAAATCCAATCTGCAAAATTGGAAGTCATTAATCTCCAGCTTATATAGTGAACCAGGCTACTGCAACCGGCCAATTTCCTGATAACTGTTAAAACTCACTAAAACGAATTAATATGTAAACCATTTTCGTCGAACGTATCCTATATTCATCACGTGTAAATTCCTTCTAGATTTATTTACACTTGAGCACTAACACGATCAAGGGGACACAGGTCTCTGCAGTCTCTGCAGTCTCTGCAGTTCTGTCTCTACAGTACAGGAAATGGCCGTAAAAGTTGCTACTTCTCGGGAAACAGCAAGATATACTAGCCGACTGATAGAGAGGAAAAGAGCAATAATCGTAGTAGGTATTAAATTAAGGAACTAATAGGGACCAGTCTAGGGAAGAGAAGAGATGGACAAAGCCACAGTTAAAGAGATCCTTTAAGGAGAACAGATGGAGAGGGAAGAACAGAACATAGAAAACGCTTTCAGGCTTGGCCAGTACAACAAGGACAGAGATCGATTGATAGAAGTGGGATTAATTGAATTCTACGATCAGGCAAGAAATAGACGGGTGGGCAGACTGCATATTTTTGGATTGCCAGAAAACATTTGACACAGTTCCACACCAGAGACTAGTGCGTAAGCTAGAGATGCAGACAGGAGTGAAAGGGAAGGTACTCTATTGCATAAGGGAGTACCTAAGTGTGGTGTTTGTGTGTAGCTGAGGAAGGCTTGGTTGTAGGGTTGATATAAAGCCATTGCTTGGTTACTGACTTTAATACTTATAAACGATTACATGACTAGCTGCTTCCAAGCTGGTGGCGTCCTGTACGCCTTCTTGTTTACCTCCTGCTCGCGTCTGAGCCACAACACATACAAACGGATGGTACCGTTTTCTGTGAACATGACATCCCTCCTTTTCTTTAAAAAGAATGAATACAGGATGTCTACCATGCTTATAGCACAAAGCAAAGTTATTGACACAAAGTAAGTTATTAACATATCAAGAGATATTGCATACATTTAACATTAATTAAACACACAAAGAATTTAAACAACTTAATCTTTACCACAAAGGATTTTAATGTTAAAAATACATATGCATTGTTAAACAAACATGAAAGAAACTGTAATACAAAGTTACAAAATATTGAATGAGAGATCTGCATTATTCAAACAATATTAAATTTAGTTTAGCATAATAAGTACAAACTTTGTATTACATAGGAACACAATTAATCATCATATCGTGTAGGGCGTTTAACATGTCGTTTTGGACGAGAGTCCTTAAGTACAAGAATATCCCTCGATGAATTGTTTATTGAGTTATAAGTCATTTTTCTTTATCGTTTGTACGACTTTTCACTTCATCATTTTCTGCACTAGTTGGAATCACTTTGAAATAAGCCATATTACGTGTTATATTATGATCTCTATTACTCGCTGTTACCATAGTTCCTTTTACACTAATCACTTTATATGGTCTTGTATCATACGGCATATCTAACTTTCCCTCTTTTTTCTTTTTAACGAGAACAGTATCTCCAACCTTTATGAATTGTTCCTTTGCACGTTGATCATGAGCAATTTTCATTTTGCTCTTGGCTAGTGCATCCTTCTGAGCGAGACGTTTATCCGTTACTTTGGCTGGCATGACAGGTAGTGCGATCCTCATAGGACGTCCAAATAAGAGTTCGCCAGGCGACTTGCCCAGTGTTCCATGCGGTGTTGCACGGTAGTTCCTGAGAAAAGCATACATAGCTTGTTTCCAGGATCGTCCTTCGGCATGAGCACAGCGTACAGCTTTCATGAGAGGTTGCATGAATCTCTCGACTTCTCCATTTGCTTGAGGATGTAGTGGCATCACACGGCGGTGTTTGAATCCAATATGCTCAGCAAAGTTGACGAAGTCTTGTCCATTGAATGGCGGTCCATTGTCCATCCTGACAACTTCAGGAATGCCAATGTTTGAAAAGATCTTGTCGAGTTTCGGGATGACAGCCTTTGCAGATGTGGAAGTGATGATTTCTACTTCTGGATAACGTGAGTGATCATCAATGACTACCATCAAGTACTCTCCAGTTGGTAGCGGTCCGCAGAAGTCCATCAATACTTCCGTCCATGGTGCAGCAGGTAGTGGTGAAGGTTGTAGAGGTGTTGGTCTTGAAGTATCCACTGCAGCTTGGCAAGGGACACAGGCATCATGCATGTCCTTTGCTTGACGATCAATGCCAGGAAACCATACCTTTTCTCGTAGCAGCTGTTTGGTCCTTACAAGACCTTGGTGTCCTTGATGTGCAAGCTTCAGAGCACGTTGCTGGAGAACAGCTGGAATGACGATACGAGTACCTCGCAGCACGGTGTCGCGTTGTTGCGTAACACTTAATTCTGTCTGGATGTGTTCAAATGCTTTGAATGCATCTTGGTCAACTCCTGAGGGTGGGATGCGTGGAAACTTTTTCTTAGTCAATGCATCCACTGTTGCTTGCAGAGTTGGGTCCTCTAGGGTTGCAGTACGGATTTCATCAAGAGTGAGAGCCTTAGGGACAGAGGTCACAGGTTACAGAGTGTACATATTCCTCGGCAACTTGAATTACATCTGGGTTGATGTGCAGATGAACTTTGCTATCAGTAGAACAATCCATGGGTTCAAATCGATCAAAAAATTCAGCAACAATACCATCAACATTGTTTGCAGATTCCACTGCTACAGCATTAGAAAGCTGAAGTAGCCCCAATTTGGTTGAAGTCTTGTAACTGAGTAAAGACTCCTTTGCATTCCTAACAACATGGAATGTAGTAATGAGCATTGCACTCTTTGACTTAATCTCTGCAGTGAAAGTTCCAATCACTGGCAAGGTACCTTTGAAGCATAGGCAGTGGCTTTGCCATTATAGTTCTCAAGCTTTGGGAACTGTTTTTTAAATTTTTCATAGTGGCACTCAGCAATGGTGTCAATGTTTGATCCAGTGTCAATGAGAACTTTGAGACAAATACCAGCAATGTATACTATAGTCTCTGGGTTGTTTGGAAGATCATTCCATTCTGTGATTGATTGTACTCCATAATATAATCACATTCACTGTCATCTGAGACTGGTTGTAATGACATGTTGTCTTGTACATTATTAACATTTGGATATGAGGTGCAAGATTGTGTTTGCCACTTCGACACCTATGACCTGATCCTCGTACAGTGCTTTTATTCACTGATTGTGGTTTCTTTGTGCGGAACGACACATAGCACTAAAATGACCTAGTTTTCCACACTCATAGCACTTCTTACCTTGGGCAGGACAAACATTACCTTGGTGTGGGTAGTCTCCTCCACAATTGTAACATTTATTGTTGACAACCTCTGATGTGAGTCGTTGTGACTGCTTGAGTCTTGTTCCACGACTCCAGTTGTGATGTGGTTCTTGGATCAATTTACTGTTAGGTTTGCCATGATATCTTCTATGATCACGGTGTCCTCCCTGAACCTTACATACCTCATGACTGTTAGCAACAGTGGCAGAACCGTTGTTGGCACTGCACTCCATGACACGAGCATCACGTGCAGCATCTTCCATTCGACGAGCCTATCCAGTATCTTGGTAAGANCAAAAAATGAGCATTAAGAGGACACAAAAAAAGTTCGCGTCGTAGAGGCGTAGATTTCCTCGAACTCCTCCGACGTTGGGCAGGAACCGAGGATTCAGCGAGCATTCCCCGTGGATCGCGACACTGAGGCGCTGAAAGAGAAACTTGCCGCTCTAGGGTCTCTTGTGGTGTCAATGAGCTTGGAACCAAGATCCTTAAAACCTTCTTGCACTCTCTCCCCATGGGCCTAGGTCTCAGACCCTATTGAACGAAGTTGTACCGATGTTCTAATTGCCTATACTTGGCTGACTTGTCTCTTTCTCTGTGTGTCGCCGCGGCTCCTGCTGTGCCGGCAGAGAGGTTGATGTACGTGGCTGCCAGGGTGGATACGCAAGTATAGTCCCATGCCAACTGTCTGCCACCCTTCCACGGACGCAGTGTGATTCCGTCGGTCGGCCGGCAAAGCTAACAGAGTCACGGTTCAGAAGGTTGCGGGGCTCTCTCTCCGCTGGACACTGGCAAGGCAAGGCTTCTTTTAATGATGTTTGACTTCGTCGTGTCTAGTGTGTCAACCACCAGATTTTCCACAGTGCGGCTATGCAATCCATATTCGTCAGCATCTGCCTTGCCGCAAATACACTATGAACAGTGTGGGATAGGGGCAGCAAGACGGAGAGCGACTGCAATACGGAGCTCCTGCGGATCAAGACGTGTGCCTGTCGCAGACATAGGACTGCCAAAGGAAGTCCCCTGCATGGGAGCCTGAACAGCTGTGGGCGTGCACGATCACTGGGGGTTGTGCTGCCCCCAGCAAAGCTGTGGCTTCTTTGTCTGCAATGGGGCTGTCCCAACTGGATTGTTTCTTGGCTTTCGGCATGGCTGGTCTGAGTGGCTGGTCTGCCATGGCACCCCTTTTGTGTCGCATTCCGTGTAGTGGGGGTCCTGTATCCCCGCTACATCACTCAGGGTGTCAGGTAGAATTTCCTTAACCAGGTCATCTGATGCTGAGGAGGAAGACAGGAAGGCTGGGACAGCAATTTGGGTGGCAGTGCGGCCACCCAAGCCACCGAGCCTAACAGGAGAGTGGCTTGTTTCACTGGCCTCGTTGAGGGAGAGATTAACAACTTTTTCCAGCATGGTCTTCAGTAAGAGGTCATACTCTTCAAGCTTTCGGTGTCGTAAGATGGGGCGCACCTCAGAAAGTAGTTAGCAGTCGGAAGGGATATATATATTATATATATATATATATATATATATATAATATATATATAATATATATATATATATATATATACATATATATATATATATTATATTATATCTATATATATATATATATATATATATTATATGCGTAAAACAATCACACTCTAAAGATTCTCTCAACATCAAACATCTAAGTCAATCTGGTCATAAACTCTCACTATGGGCTTAAGAAACTACAAGTTACTTAAGACTTGCGAAAGCATTAGTCGTTATGGACTTGAAAGTATTAATCAGCATAGACTGAGAAAGCATTAGTCACTATGGACTTGACAAAACAGGACCCACTGTATGCACTACAGTAATCAACATTCTTCCTTAACGTTAACCAATCAAATAATAAAACAATTAGGAACAGATACAATAGGTAACTTACCCAAGCTAATGCTTAGGCACCACCGCTCCTGATAATCTCGTCAACCTATTGACTATCCAGCCTAAAGTTTCCTTGGTCATCATTTATTTATCTTCTCTAATTATACCTAATTATAGTTCAACAAAATGCTAATTAATATTGCAGGAACATATGCAGGTATTCTATCATATTAATATATACTGAAGGTGACTGAACACTGAAGGTGTTCAAGCACCTTCACAATGAAGGTGAACACGTGATTGAACACGTGTATCATATACACGTGTGAAGGGTTAATAGCTCTAGGGCACTGACACGCACGCGCGCCGCGCCCGTGCCCTTGCTGTAATTAAAGTTAGGGTCCAGTGTACACCAATGGAAACTGTATACATTGGGTCATAACCAGTGATGAACATGTAGTCCAGTGCTGCTAGCTGTTTATCTCTTTTTGTTTGTCTCTTTTGCTCCTGTTAAAATGCACTCAAATTAGCTCCTGTTAAAATGCACTCAGTTTCACTCTTGTTAAAATGAACTCAGTTTAGCTCTTGTTAAAATGAACTCAGTTTAACTCCTGTTAAAATGCACTCAGTTTAACTCTTGTTAAAATGAACTCAGTTTAGCTCTTGTTAAAATGAACTCAGTTTAACTCCTGTTAAAATGCACTCAATTTAGCTCCTGTTAAAATGCACTCCATTTAGCTCTGTTATAAAGAATATTTTATGTAGGTATATGAACAAAATTGTTAAAAATACGCCACACTTTCAGCCTCTATCCTTCTTCACCTTGTCTATCCATTCTTTCACTCTATCCATTTTGCCCCTTCAGCTCATCCCTCTCCTAACCTTGTGTCCGTGACCTTAATTTGCCTATCTCTCTTCTTCCCCAATTCTCTATCCTCTCCTTCGCCCTCTGTCTATCCCTTTATCTGGTATTCCTCCCCGGCCTCAGTTTGTCTAGCCTTCTTTCCACCTCGTGTCTATTCCATTACTCTTTATACATTTTTTATCACCCTTACCTTCAATATCCATCACCTTTTCCTATTTCCATCTTCATCTTATATCCCTCTACAACTCTCTCTCCTTTTTTATCAACCTCTATCTAGCCTTTTACCCTCGTGGGTCCTCTCCTATCCCCTCCCCTCTTCCCTATCCCACGAGGCTGTGATGAGGGGCCGTCCGCCTCTCCTTCGCTCGCTCCTCAAATCTCGTCTGAATCCCCAATTTCTTCTTGGGTTAGGGAATTATGGGAGGCGAGAGAGGGGAGGGTTGCGGTGGCTTGGTCGGTAGTGACGGCGGCACTGCGGGGTTAGAATAGTGGTAGGTAGGTAGAATAGTGGTAGAATAGTTGTTATGGGATTTGTGGGGGTTGTGAGGTCGGTTTGTAAAGGTGGGGGTTGTGGTGGTCGTTTGATGAAGGTATCAGTGTAAGACACTTTGTGATCACTAAGAAGTTGAAATTAGTGTCTAGGGTGAAAGGAGAAGTGGTTTTGGGGATGATTAGATAGTGGTGATGGGAGTGAGAGTGTTCCAGAGGGTAGAGAAGATGGGGGGACATGTCAGCGGTACGGCGGGGAAGGTCTGGCTGAGAATGTGGCTGCAGGCGGAGCTGGCCAAGACCGAGTGAAGGATCAAAGGTTCTCCAAGACGGAGGAGGAGGAGGAAGAGGAAGACGTTGTGGCGAGGGTGAGGGAGAAGGAGAGTAGTTACAAGTGTAAAGAGCTACGCTCCGCAAATTGCCATGAGAGGCATGGATGTAGAGGACTTGTGGAGATGAAATAATATACCAAAGACTGCATGAACGCGAGAGGCAAGAAATCACTAAGAACTCTATTGACCTGATCAGGGGCCAGATTCACGAAGCAGTTACGCAAGCACTTACGAACCTGGGGCCAGATTCACGAAGCAGTTACGCAAGCACTTACGAACCTGGGTCCAGATTCACGATTCAGTTACGCAAGCACTTACGAACACTGGGACCAGATTCACGAAGCAGTTACGCAAGCACTTACGAACCTGGGGCCAGATTCACGAAGCAGTTACGCAAGCACTTACGAACCTGGGGCAAATTCACGAAGCAGTTACGCAAGCACTTACGAACGTGTACATCTTTCCTCAATCTTTGACGGCTTTGGTTACATTTATTAAACAGTTTACAAATATGAAAACTTGCCAATCAACTGTTGTTATTGGTTATAAACAGCCTCCTGGCCTCGGAGCTCATTAACTGTTTAATAATTGTAAACAAAGCCGCCAAAGATTGAGAAAAGATGTACAGGTTCGTAAGTGCTTGCGTAATTGCTTCGTGAATCTGCCCCTGGATTCGAACCCCCACGACCCACCTGTGGGGCCTGACAGCTGAATGGACAGCGCTTGAATTCGTAGTTCTTTAAGTCTCCGGGTTCGATCCCTGGTGGAGGAGGAAACAAATGGGCAGTTTCTTTCACCCTAATACCCCCTGTTCACCTAGCAGTAAATAGGTACCTGGGAGTTAGACAGCTGCTAAGTGGAAAACAAAAAGGAAGCCTGGTCGAGGACCGGGCCGCGGGACGCTAAGCCCTGAAATCATCTCAAGATACCTCAGTAGATGATAACCATAAATCCGATAAATTACCATGCAGAAGAAAGGATACAAATAATTGGGTAAAGTAAATTGAATTAAAGTATTACGACCGTCTCCTGGTGGAATGGATTAATAGTAGTAGTAGTAGTAGTCATCCATCAGTCTCAGGAGACTATGGAGTTGTTGGTTGTCGTCTGGAGTGGCGGTCTGGAGTGGGTCTCCAGGGCGCAAAGCCAGGGTAGGTTGATATGGGGAGAAGCTGTTACCATGCAGCAGGTTACCCCCCCCCCCCCCACCCTCTCCACGGCGCCGAAAGTCTCCAATGAAAACGTAACGCCAATACGATTGGTTCCAGCGATTAATCTATGGATTAATAGAACATAGGAATAGGACCATCCCCAGGAGAATAAGATAACGGAAGACATAGCCAGGGCATGTCTCCCAGTAGGAAGAGTGATGTAAGGCTAGATAGGGACTCATTCCTGGTGAAAAAGGTAATTGAAGAAAATAATTGAAGTCGTCTCCTGGAAGACAATGAATATGGGAGTCAGAGATTATCTCGTGAAGAATGTATAACAGCACACACGAGAAGACACGGTGCCGGTGGGGGTATTATGGGAGACTGTGGGAGGGTCCGTGTCTGGTGGGGGGAGAGAGAAGGGGTGAAACGTTATTAGCGTGGGTGTGGCGTCTCTCTCTCTCCTTATAGCGGCAATATTCCTCCCACGCCCTCGTTACTACACGTAACGCCCCCCCCCAGACGACAGGGTATCTTGACTGGGGATACACGACTAGTTTGTCGCATGTCGTCCACAGACAGCATAGCCTCGCCCACAGACAGCATAGCCTCGTCCACAGACATCATAGCCTCGTCCACAGACATCATAGCCTCGTCCACAGACATCATAGCCTCGCTCACAGACAGCATAGCCTCGTCCACAGACAGCATAGCCTCGTCCACAGACAGCATAGCCTCGTTCACAGACATCACAGCCTCGTCCACAGACATCACAGCCTCGTCCACAGACATCATAGCCTCGTCCACAGACATCATAGCCTCGCCCACAGACATCATAGCCTCGTCCACAGACATCATAGCCTCGTCCACAGACATCACAGCCTCGCCCAGGCATCATAGCCTCGTCCACAGACATCATAGCCTCGTCCACAGACATCATAGCCTCGTCCACAGACAGTATAGCCTCGCTCACAGACAGCATAGCCTCGTCCACAGACAGTATAGCCTCGTCCACAGACACCATAGCCTCGTCCACAGACAGTATAGCCTCGTCCACAGACACCATAGCCTCGTCCACAGACACCATAGCCTCGTCCACAGACATCATAGCCTCGTCCACAGACAGCATAGCCTCGTCCACAGACAGCATAGCCTCGTCCACAGACAGTATAGCCTCGTCCACAGACACATAGCCTCGTCCACAGACAGTATAGCCTCGTCCACAGACACTATAGCCTCGTCCACAGACATCATAGCCTCGTCCACAGACATCATAGCCTCGTCCACAGACATCATAGCCTCGCTCAAGACAGCATAGCCTCGTCCACAGACAGCATAGCCTCGTTCACAGACATCACAGCCTCGTCCACAGACATCATAGCCTCGCCCACAGACATCATAGCCTCGCCAACAGACATCATTGCCTCGCCCACAGACATCATAGCCTCGTCCACAGACATCACAGCCTCGTCCACAGACATCATAGCCTCGCCAACAGACATCATAGCCTCGCCACAGACATCATAGCCTCGCCCACAGACATCATAGCCTCGTCCACAGACATCATTGCCTCGCCCACAGACATCACAGCCTCGTCCACAGACATCACAGCCTCGTCCACAGACATCATAGCCTCGCCCACAGACATCACAGCCTCGTCCACAGACATCATAGCCTCGTTCACAGACATCACAGCCTCGTCCACAGACATCATAGCCTCGCCCACAGACATCATAGCCTCGTCCACAGACATCATTGCCTCGCCCACAGACATCACAGCCTCGCCCACAGACATCACAGCCTCGTCCACAGACATCACAGCCTCGTCCACAGACATCATAGCCTCGCCCACAGACATCATAGCCTCGTCCACAGACATCATAGTCTCGCCCACAGACATCATAGCCTCGCTCACAGACATCATAGCCTCGTCCACAGACATCATAGCCTCGTCCACAGACATCACAGCCTCGCCCAGACATCATAGCCTCGTCCACAGACATCATAGCCTCGCCCACAGACATCATAGCCTCGCCCACAGACATCATAGCCTCGCCCACAGACATCATAGCCTCGTCCACAGACATCATAGCCTCGTCCACAGACAGCATAGCCTCGTCCACAGACATCATAGCCTCGTCCACAGACATCATAGCCTCGTCCACAGACAGCATAGCCTCGTCCACAGACATCACAGCCTCGTCCACAGACATCACAGCCTCGCCACAGACATCACAGCCTCGCCCACAGACATCACAGCCTCGTCCACAGACAGCATTGCCTCGTCCACAGACATCACAGCCTCGTCCACAGACATCACAGCCTCGTCCACAGACATCATAGCCTCGCCCACAGACATCACAGCCTCGTCCACAGACATCACAGCCTCGTCCATAGACATCACAGCCTCGTCCACAGACATCACAGCCTCGTCCACAGACATCACAGCCTCGTCCACAGACATCACAGCCTCGCCCACAGACATCACAGCCTCGCCCACAGACATCACAGCCTCGTCCCAGACAGCATTGCCTCGTCCACAGACATCACAGCCTCGTCCACAGACATCACAGCCTCGTCCACAGACATCATAGCCTCGCCCATAGACATCATAGCCTCGTCCACAGACATCATAGCCTCGTCCACAGACATCATAGCCTCGTCCACAGACATCATAGCCTCGTCCACAGACATCATAGCCTCGTCCACAGACATCACAGCCTCCTCCTCCTCCTGGGTTGCATATTGTCATCAAAAGGTTGTTACAAAATATTGCACAAAGTTGCACATAGTGGCACAATGCTATGTGCGGTTGTCTGCTATGATAATGGTCATAGTTCTCCACAATGTGCTCGTGCGTCACCCATATACATCATAGTCTGCCCGAAACGCATTGCGTAATAGTGGCTTTAGGCATTATATGTACTAAGCTCTATCTATAAATCGATCCATTTATGTAAAATCACTTTATGTATGTACCTTATCTGAATAAACATATTTATTTATTTATTTATTTATACGACGCTATACGTCGTGTTATCTGGCTATATAATCATTCATATGGATATGCATTATGTGTTATTTCGCATTATCTCGAATTACTTCAAATGAGATTTTTAATAGGATGTATTCTGATATCAACCACTTGGGGTGGACGGTAAAGCGACGGTCTCGCTTCATGCAGGTCGGCGTTCAATCCCCGATCGTCCACAAGTGGTTGCGGCACCATTCCTTTTCCCCGTCCCATCCCAAATCCTTATCCTGACCCCTTCCCAGTGCTATATAGTCGTAATGGCTTGGTGCTTTCTCTTGATAGTTTCCTTCCCTACTGATGTCATCGCATATTATCGGACAGCGATGGTTTCTGTCGCACGTCACGTCGTAAAGAATTGATCACAAGCTCTTGCATATCGTCGAAATGCTACTTAAATTTCCTCAAACTGATGTCCATCTTCTCATGTAGTCGGAGAAAGAAGGAATTATCATGGGAAAGCACTAAGCCATTACGACTATATAGCACTGGGAAAGGGTCAGGATAAGGATTTGGGATGGGACGGGGGGAAAGGAATGGTGCCCCAATCACTTGTGGATGGTCGGGGATTGAACGCCGACCTGCATGAAGCGAGACTGTCGCTCTACCGTCCAGCCCAAGTGGTGTAGTCGGAGAACGCGAAAGATTGAAATGAGACTGAAAATTACTGGCGTGGTGTTGCGAATTCAAAACAAACTTGAGTGTACATTCCTGCCAACCAGCGGCCGGCGGTCTTGTCCAGGTAATAATCTCTGAAAAACTGTGAAAAAAAACTCTGAAAAGGCTCTGGAAAAACTCTGAAAAAACTCTGAAAGAACTCTGAAATAATCTGCCCGAAACGCTATGCGTACTAGTGGCTTTAGGTATTGTACGTACTACTGGCTCTATCTTTAAATCCAACATTATGTTTGTAACTCATCTTCAATGTATGTAACTTTACCTGAATAAAAAATCTAATTTAATCTAATCTAATCTAAAAAAAAGGCCTTAGAGTATAGGAACTCCAGAAGGCATCTCCCAATTACCTTTCAAGCCTGAGCTTGTCTGACCGCTCTCTTTTATCCCAGTGGAGATAAACTCACAAGCAACATTCGCCAACGAATGAGAACAAATAGCTGCTGATTTTCCCCTGAGATAGGTTGGAATATCAGTCATAAATTTAAAAGGTAGTTTCTTTCTGAAGGCGTGTGTCGAGATGCGTCTATCACGCCATCTGTTTTATTCCTTAAATCGCATTCTATTTTCTTCATATTTTAGTGTGTTTATAAACCTTGACTTTCCTCTCAGTAAGGATGAAAGATTAACTCTGCCTGTGACGATAGTGGTGGAAAGACTCCTCTTTCCTCTGGTGGGAGGTGGAAAGACTCCTCTTTCCTCTGGTGGAAGGTGGAAAGACTCCTCTTTCCTCTGGTGGAAGGTGGAAAGACTCCTCTTTCCTCTGGCGTAAGGTGGAAAGACTCCTCTTTCCTCTGGTGGAAGGTGGAAAGACTCCTCTTTCCTCTGGCGTAAGGTGGAAAGACTCCTCTTTCCTCTGGTGGAAGGTGGAAAGACTCCTCTTTCCTCTGGTGGAAGGTGGAAAGACTCCTCTTTCCTCTGGTGGAAGGTGGAAAGACTCCTCTTTCCTCTGGTGGAAGGTGGAAAGACTCCTCTTTCCTCTGGTAGAAGGTGGAAAGACTCCTCTTTCCTCTGGTGGAAGGTGGAAAGACTCCTCTTTCCTCTGGTGGAAGGTGGAAAGACTCCTCTTTCCTCTGGTGGAAGTGGAAAGACTCCTCTTTCCTCTGGTGGAAGGTGGAAAGACTCCTCTTTCCTCTGGTGGACTTGGAAAGACTCCTCTTTCCTCTGGTGGAAGGTGGAAAGACTCCTCTTTCCTCTGGTAGAAGGTGGAAAGACTCCTCTTTCCTCTGGTGGAAGGTGGAATCTTTCCTCTTGAAAGAATCTCCACTAGTAATGAGGTTCTCCACACTCTTCCACTACCTTATCCACGAAGAAGCGTTGTCTTTGAAATCCCGATAATAATATAGTTTCCTCTGTTTGCCTTTTGGTATTCTGAATGGATGTCTTCTGTCACTTCACAACACTCAACTTGTAAGTTCGAACCAAGAGGTCGGCATCAGGAATACGTTGTTACAAACGAGACAGGCAACTTTACACAAAGTCCACACCAATAGAAACATTTAGGAAGTCGGAAGTTCATACAAAGTTGTCTGTGATGTTGGCACAAGCGAATAAGAAAACATTATCTGTTGCATCTTGCAATATAATATGTCATAACTCAAGCAGTTAAATAGCTGACGGTGTGGCAATTGCACTCTCACAGGTACTTTCAATATAGTTACTTGCACAGGATATCACAGTGTAATTGCTTCATGAACAGAAGTTGGTAAGAGGTAACTGACAGCTTTACAACCGTTTAGTGCAGGAAGGAAGGAATTATCACGGGAAAGCGCCAAGTGCTATATAGCTATGGCTATAGAGCACTTGGAAGGTGTCAGGATAAGGATCTGGGATGGGACGAGGGTAAGGAATGGTGCCCCAACCACTTATGGACGGTCGGGGATTGAACGCCGACCTCCATGAAGCGAGACCGTCGCTCTACCGTCCAGCCAAGTGGTTGGGCAACCGTTTAGTGTAGCAACACCGTCTGTGGAGCGTGTGTTCCCGCATCACTGGAGCTTCCTGTCTCACAGGAGAGATTCTAATCTCTGCAGCCTACAGCACTTGATTATATACACCTTTTGTAGCGTCCGAAATAATTTAAGAGAATTTGTTATTGTTAGTTATGAGGGGGAGTATGGGAGAGACGGGGAGTGTGTGAGTGTTACCCAGCAAATTGTGTTACTGG
The DNA here is from genome assembly GCA_020271785.1 of Procambarus virginalis. Lineage (NCBI taxonomy): Eukaryota > Metazoa > Arthropoda > Malacostraca > Decapoda > Cambaridae > Procambarus > Procambarus virginalis. The sequence goes on from WNGS01109749.1 coordinate 300,304, forward strand.
GGTTGAGCTCTGGCTCTTTGGTCCCGCCTCTCAACTGTCAGTCAACTGGTGTTCAGGATCTTGAGTCTGTTGGGCTCTATCATACTTACATTTGAAACTGTGTATGGAGACAGCCTCCACCACATCACTTTCTAATACATTCCATTGTAAACTACTCTGGTACTTATACAAATGCTTTCTAATGTCTCTGTGGCTCATTTGGGTCTTCAGTTTCCACCTGTGTTCTCTTGTGCGTGTACTACCCTCGCTAGTTTGTCTTTATCTAACCTATGATATCCCCTTGAAAAATTTTGTATGTGGTGATCGCTTCTCCCTTAACTCTTCTGTCTTGAAGCGTCGTGATGCTCAATTCACGAAGCCTTTCCTCGTAATTCATACCTCGTAGTTTTAGGGGCTCGGTTGGTGGCATTCTTTTGAACCTCAAACTTCGATTTGTACTCGACTTGATGTGGACTCCACGCTAGAGCCACACATTCCAGGACTGATTTGACATATACTATGATTCCTTGCACAAATTTTAAGGCAGTTCTAATGTTAACAAGTATCACACATGCCGCTAATGATATCCTTTTTATGTGGACTTCAGGAGACAAATTCAGTGTCATTTCAACCCTTAGATCCTTCTCTCTTTCGGTTTCATGGAGGATTTCATCTCTAATTTCGTACTTTTCTGGCCAGCTCTGTATACTTATTGTAGCTTCATTACTTTACATATATTTGAGTTAAACTCTAGTATCCATTTGTTGAACTATTCTTTCAGTTAGTCCAGGTCATCTTGTAGTCTCTTTCTGTCTTCCTCTGTCTTAATCCTCCTCATAATTTTTGCATAAGAAATGTGAGGAATAATATTATTCCCTCTGGAAGATCATTTACATATATGAAAACAACTCCAAGAATTGAATCATGTGTGGCTGCTAATGACATCTCGCCACTCTGAGATCTTACACATCACAGTAACTCACTGTTGTCTCTTGCTGAGTAAGGTCTTACACATCACAGTAACTCACTGTTGTCTCTTGCTGAGTAAGATCTTACACATCACAGTAACTCACTGTTGTCTCTTGCTGAGAAAGATCTTACACATCACAGTAACTCACTGTTGTCTCTTGCTGAGAAAGATCTTACACATCACAGTAACTCACTGTTGTCTCTTGCTAAGTTATTCCCCTCATCCACTACAGTTCCCTCTATGTCAGTTCTTCTCCTTCTATAATCACACACTCGTCCATATGGGGTATAGTATTAAAGGCTTTCTGGTAATCCAAAAAAAATGCATTCTGAAGCTAGATTTACCATCCCTGAACCCGTGCTGATGATGTGTTTCAAAATACCTTCCCTGTAGATCTTTTAATAGTATTTTCTAACAATCTCTGCACCCACATTGCATGGTATGCAAGTTAGGACACTGGCCTGTAGTTCAGTGCCTTTCATATATCTTCTTTCTGTATATCGGGACTATATTAGTTGTCTTCAAATATTTTGGTATTTATCCACACATAATGGGAGGGAAGTACTGCTGTAAATATAATGTAGTAATGGAAATGCAAGCCTTTTCCTGTTACTGCAAGCCTTTTTCCTGTTGTTGCAAGGCTTTTTTTCTGTTACTGCAAGCCTTTTTCCTGTTACTGCAAGGCTTTTTCTGTTACTGCAAGGCTTTTTTTCTGTTACTGCAAGGCTTTTCCTGTTACTGCAAGCCTTTTTCCTGTTACTGCAAGCCTTTTTCCTGTTACTGCAAGCCTTTTTCCTGTTGCTGCAAGACTTTTTCCTGTTACTGCAAGCCTTTTTCCTGTTACTGCAAGACTTTTTCCTGTTACTGCAAGCCTTTTTCCTGTTACTGCAAGGCTTTTTCTGTTACTGCAAGGCTTTTCTGTTACTGCAAGCCTTTTTCCTGTTACTGCAAGACTTTTCCTGTTACTGCAAGGCTTTTTTTCTGTTACTGCAAGCCTTTTTCCTGTTACTGCAAGGCTTTTTCTGTTACTGCAAGGCTTTTCTGTTACTGCAAGCCTTTTTCCTGTTACTGCAAGCCTTTTCTGTTACTGCAAGACTTTTTCCTGTTACTGCAAGCCTTTTTCCTGTTACTGCAAGCCTTTTTCTGTTACTGCAAGACTTTTTTCTGTTACTGCAAGACTTTTCCTGTTACTGCAAGACTTTCCTGATACTGCAAGCCTTTTTTTCTGTTACTGCAAGACTTTTCCTGTTACTGCAAGACTTTTCCTGTTACTGCAAGACTTTTTCCTGTTACTGCAAGCCTTTTTTTCTGTTACTGCAAGACTTTTCCTGTTACTGCAAGACTTTTCCTGTTACTGCAAGCCTTTTTCTGTTACTGCAGACTTTTCCTGTTACTGCAAGCCTTTTTTTCTGTTACTGCAAGACTTTTCCTGTTACTGCAAGCCTTTTTTTCTGTTACTGCAAGACTTTTCCTGTTACTGCAAGCCTTTTTCTGTTACTGCAAGACTTTTCCTGTTACTGCAAGGCTTTCCTGTTACTGCAAGCCTTTTTTTCTGTTACTGCAAGACTTTCCTGTTACTGCAAGCCTTTTTTTTCTGTTACTGCAAGACTTTTCCTGTTACTGCAAGCCTTTTTCTGTTACTGCAAGACTTTTCCTGTTACTGCAAGCCTTTTTCTGTTACTGCAAGCTTTTCTGTTACTGCAAGCCTTTTCTCCTGTTGTGGGCTGCTGTCAGTAAGAGTAAAGCTAAATGAGGATGCTGCAGTGGGAGATTTTTTCTAGTTGTTACCCTACTCCCAGTCCGAGTTCTCGCACCTTACTCCTGTCTCCTGACTCTGACTCCTGTCTCCTGACTCTGACTCCTGGCTGACTTACTCTGACTCCTGTCTGTTAGATATTTCTGTCTGCTTTTATGTTGCATAGTGATCGCTAGCGAGGTACATTCCCTGTCTGTTTCTCTNTTCCCTCCAAACGCCGTAGATGGCTTCAGGGATAGTCATCTAACCTCCTCTCTCTCTCTCTCTATCTCTCTCTCTCTCTCTCTCTCTCTCTCTCCTCTCTCTCTCTCTCTGTCTCTGTCTCTGTCTCTGTCTCTGTCTCTCTCTCTCTCTCTCTCTCTCTCTCTCTCTCTCTCTGTCTCTGTCTCTGTCTCTGTCTCTCTATCTCTCTCTCTCTCTCTCTCTCCTCCCCTACATCCTCTATCCCTCCTCCCCATCGTTCCTTTACTGTAAACAAATGACTAATTTCCCTCGAGTCGCAAAAGAGTGAGACGAAGCCTCTCCTTCACAACGCCGTAGGTGGAAATTACACCAGTGTTATCAGCCCGTCTTAAAGACTGGTAATTAGTCTCATAATTATGGGTTACTCATTGGGCGGCCTTGTGGGCGTATTTGGACCCAAGGAGTACGCCAGAAGGAAGTAGACGGGATAACAGGAATAAATAGGAAGTAGAGTACGGAATGGTTGAAATAGTTAGTAATGCGTGGAAACATGTTGGTGTAGTGGAAATAAAGAAGTTTCCAGGATGGATAAATTGAAATAAGTAGTGAAAGGTTAGGGCATGAAGGAACAGGTGAGAGAAGGAAAGAATAGTCAACAGAAGGCTGAACTATGAAACAATAGTCAACAGAAGGCTGAACTATGAAAGAATAGTCAACAGAAGGCTGAACTATGAAACAATAGTCAACAGAAGGCTGAACTATGAAACAATAGTCAACAGAAGGCTGAACTATGAAAGAAATAGGCCGTGTCTGACGGGAGGAGTTGGACGCAGTACAGAAAAGGCAGAAAGTGTTGAGACAAAGCAGAAATAGCGGGACAAGGCATAAATAAGAATAGTTGGAAGTGACAATGATCCAAAAACGAGACATGACAACAAACTTGACAGTGTTCCAATAGTGATCCTTACATGTCTAAAATTAATGACATACAGAATAGAATTGTTCCCCTTTTGAGCCTGATGGTCGACCTTGCGGTTTCTAACAGGAAAACATGCGGACTGGCTGAGTTGAAGTTGCGTGTTTTATGGTGCTACGGCCTAAGTTTGAATAACAGGAAATTTACCTTCATTTACGTTCATAACACACCAACCTCATCTCGTGGGGTTCACATCAAACATATTTTGATTTGCATATTCAGGGTGGGCTAACAGAAAAAATATATTAAACTCTGAATAAAGACATTGATCAACATGGACATTAAAGTAAAAATAATGGAATGTCCAAAGTAGTAAAGTGTTTGAGGGAGACCCATAAACACCTCAGAGTCGAAAAGTCACAGAACTCGATTAGCTATGGAAATGGTGATCAAGTTGGCTTAAGAAAGAGGTGGTAACAGAGAGCTAAGGCTCAACCCTGCAAGTACAATTAGGCTAGTGGCTCTGTTAAAGCTAGTGTTGGGGGGTGAAGTAATCTCCACTGCTACAACCACTTACCAAAACAACCACCACTGCTGATAGCACACATCTGACAGCTTCAGGCTGGAGACACATATGACAGCCTAAGCCTGGAGCCACACCTGACAGCCTCAGCCTGGAGCCACGTATGACAGCCTCAGGTTTGAGCCACATCTGACAGTAGTCTGGCCCTAGCTTCGGTAGGGGGTGTTACGAACCCCAGTCCATCATCGGAACACGGAACAGTGACGTCAACGCCATCTGTGAGTCCGCTCCCGAAACCCCCACGAAATGGACGACGCCATCTAGTGGTGGCGGAAATAGGCCAGCTAGACATGCTAGATTCTTGTCCTGGTAGCTCTTGAGGTAGCCGGTGCTGACCTCTGGTGAGGTGGTGCTCAGAACATCAGCGCCATCTATTGAGCTAGTAGCTGTACGTTTGTGTATAAGCCAGTAAGTGATGTTTCCTAGTGGTTCCCATGTAGTGTCCCAGTACTGATGACGTGTCTGCTTTCAGAGTCAACATAGGGCTGCTGTGATGCAGGAAGAGTCAGTCTACCCAAGGCAGCCAAGGTCTCTTCGCCAGTCTGCTTTGCAGAAGCAGTGAGCCGCCGCCGGACGAGAACTGTAGAGTGTTCAACTGTCTGCCTGAGGAGTGGCAGTGACGGGATTCGCCGTACCCGGGTCTGGCTGGTGGAAGAGACGGCTGACTGTGGTGCCGAACGAGGAGAGTAACCAGCGAGTTACACGAGGCTCCTGCCTAGGGCTCACAACCCTAGTATTCGTCGTGAAGTGGCCTAACAGCGAGGCTGATTGGTACCTGCCAGCTACAGGCTGGACTGTGGTTGTGGGCCTTCACGACGAGGCACCCAGAGGAATTGTGATTTGGCTGGCCTGTGGCCAGTGTAGATTCATTATGGTTTCCTGGTACTTGCAGAGGGTAGTGCCGCAGAATAGGAAACCAGGCAAGACTGCACGAAGTGAGCGTTGCCAAGTGTTCAGCATCTTCAGAGACGATGATGTACATTGTGTAGTGATATTTCCCATTTATGACTTGTATATATCTATGGTGGTGGGAAGTCTAATTATACATGGTATAAAGTGACGAACTTATGTGTTTAATGTATCTCCCCTTTTCATTTTTACTTGCATTATAGAGCTCACCCCTTGAAAGCCTCTACTAACTTGGGGCCGGATACCCAAACTCTAATACCATCAGAAAAGAACCCGGTTGCATCCCATAAGGGCCGTAACAGGGGGCAGACGTGTTGCTTCGGCGCTCCGGCAGTTGGTGCTTGTTTACCAGTTTGGCCAGTTGGGTGCGGGTGTGTCTCTGCCCGCCTCTGCTGACGTGGAGTTACGATGGGGGTCCCTCTCCCCCCCTGTCGTCCGGGCTCAGTCTGTGGGACTCGAATTCTCTGTGCGGGCCAGTTACCCGGAGATTGCGCTGGCTTGTGATTTGCTATCTGTCCCTGTGTTAGCAATTTATGGGGTCGAGTTGGTAACGGCCCGTCGGGCGATAGTGAAATTCATGGAGGAGATGGCGTATCACGATTTTCTCCATCGATACGAGGAGCGGACATTACCCCTGCCGGATGGTGCGGGCACTGTGACCCTCTCTGATCGCAGTGGTGCCCTCACTTACGTCAGTGAGCGTGGGGCTCCCTTGGAGTTTCTGGAGGGTCTGCTACGGCGGTATTTCGGCCGGTTTGGCGCAGTGGTTAGTGTGCGGGTGAACGTGGTGTCTTCCAGTCCACTTAAGGGTGTGAGGACTAACATTCGCACCCTGGATATGAGACTCCGGGCAGATATTCCGTCCTCTGTGCGCCTTATGGGGTACAACGTTCGGGTGTTTTACGCCCGCCAGCCGCGGACGTGTTATCGTTGTGGCTTTTTGGGCCATCAGGCTGCTGACTGTTCTGCGCCTGCCGTTGCACCAGTGAATATCTTCAGTGAGGAGGATTTTCCGCCGCTTCCTGTGGGGAGGATTCGGTGGATGTGGACGTCTCTTCGGTTGAGGAGGTGCCCTCTGTGTCAGCTGTTGCTCCGCCTGTTGCACCCCTGTTGTTGTCGCCTCTCCTCCGGAGGTTGTGTCCTCGCCTGGTGCTCAGACTGCTCTGGTTGGTGTCCCTGAGCCTCTTCCGACTGCCGTCTGCTCGGACCCCTCGTCTTCCAGTTCTTCCTCTGCTGCGTCTGTCCCGGTCCCTGCACCCTCGCCGTCTGTTCCGGCTGTGCTGGGTGATGGGGTGGATCCGGTGCTTCCTCCTGTGCCTGGACTGGTGCACCATGTGGCTGAGGATGATGCCTTACTGCGGCGTGCGTCGGTTCGCCCGGCTAGTGTTGCGCGTGTTGCTGAGTCTGCCTCTGGGTCTGATGATGTGCAGCCCGAGCCTAAGCGTTCCCGGCGTTCTTCTTCTGCGTGGGCTGACGTTGGCGACTTCGACGAGTGTGGTCCTTCCGGTGACGGTGGGGTGGCTTCGGTTGTGGTGCACACTACGGTGGTGGCGGAGGTGCACTTGCCTGAGGATGCCGGTGCCGGTGTTTCGGCCTCCCCTTCTGGTCTGGTGTCCGAGGGGTCCTGCTTCAGGTGCGTTGCCTGCGTCGGATGGCTCCGGTTCTTCCTAGGGGGTGATTCCCCCTGCTGAGGTTGGTGGTCAGCGGGGTGGCCTAGTGATGGTGTTGAGAAAGGATGCTCGCTCTGGGAGTTCTGTGGCCCCTTCCTCGTTACCCGTTTCCTCGGCAGCGGTCATGCCGCCTCTTCCGTCTCCGGCAGTCTCTTCAGTGTCTCCTGCGGTCTCCGTGGAGGTGCTACTGTCTCATCGTCTGACCCCTGCTCCTGTGCGTACGACGGCGAGGCAGTCTCCGCAGCCCTCGTCCGCTTCTCCAGTGTAGTCGGCTTCCTCGAAGGGCGTGGATGGCGCTCCCCGGCCTCGTTATGCGACTTGCGTCAGTGACCTCGGGCGTTGGCCGATGCCACCCAATCTGGATGTTCCTGAGTTTATGGAACCCCCTCGGCAACGGGGGATCAAAAACCCTAACGACCTTGAAGATTTAGTCTGGGAAGCTTACTAGAGGAAGTATCCTTACGATTTTTTCCCGGGGAAGTACACTTCTCACCTTGTTCCTCGTAAATGATTTCTGTGTATTCTGTGTTTCCTGTTGTGTGCATGGTTGTGGGGTGCGGGTGGGTGTGTGTGTGTGTGGGTGGGGTGGGTTTGTTTCCCGGTTCCTGCGTGCTCCAGTTTGTGTTGTGGGTTTTCTTTGTATGGTTGGTGGGTGGGTGTGCGGTTCCTGTGCGTTTGTGTGTTCGGTTGTGGATGTCGTGTGCGCTTGTTTATGTCATATTGTGTGCCCTTCAGGCTGTTGGCATGTTCCTGCCAGGGGTTATGCTCTTTGTTCTGTTTTGCCATTTTGTTTTGCCTCCCGTTTGTTATGGCAGCTCTTTTCCTTTATTGTTATTATCCTTATATGTTTCTCGTTTTGTGTTGGTGCCTCTCCGTCTGTGTTTGAGGCGTTAGTAGGCTTGTTTTGTGTTGGTGCCTCTCCATCTGTGTTTGAGGTGTTAGTAGGCTTGTTTTGTGTTGGTGCCTCTCCGTCTGTGTTTGAGGTGTTAGTAGGCTTGTTTTGTGTTGGTGCCTCTCTGTCTGTGTTTGAGGTGTTAGTAGGCTTGTTTTGTGTGCATTTTGTTCTGGGGTTTTCCCCTATGTTTGTCTTCCGCTGTGTTTATATTTGTGTTATGTTTGTATATGTTTTGTTTTGTGGTCAGCCCTTCTGGCTGGTCTTCTCATGATTTGTTCCTTTGTCTGTGTACATATATGTGCTTTGTACCTTTGTTCTATGTTGAATTTGTTTCTGCTTTTATTGTAACTTTTATGCATGCTTGCATGTAAAAAATAAAAAACATTAAAAACTTACCAGAACAACCACCACTGCTGATAGCACACATCTGACAGCTTCAGGCTGGAGCCACATATGACAGCCTCAGGCTGGAGCCACATATGACAGCCTCAGCCTGGAGCCACATCTGACAGCTTCAGCCTGGAGCCACATCTGACAGCCTTAGCCTGGAGCCACATCTGACAGCTTCAGCCTGGAGCCACATCTGACAGCTTCAGCCTGGAGCCACATCTGACAGCCTCAGCCTGGAGCCACATCTGACAGCCTCAGCCTGGAGCCACATCTGACAGCCTCAGCCTGGAGTCACATCTGACAGCCTCAGCCTGGAGCCACATCTGACAGCCTCAGCCTGGAGCCACATCTGACAGCTTCAGCCTGGAGCCACATCTGACAGCTCAAGTTTGTTAACCAAATTCTTCCTCTCCAATTAGCTCATATATCATCATTTTTAACAAATTGTTCATCTCTTGTTTGAAAGGAAAAGTTATCTGAATATTTATTTTCCGTTTTGCAATGGATGGAAAAGTTGACTTGAATGCGGAAGTTTATCAAAAGTACATCAAAGTATATATCTGAATAACTCTCCTTCCTTGAAAATAGTTTTTATATACCTGCCCAAGTTTACCTGCCAAGATTTCTGCGAAGTTTAATCCGATACTCATTACTTGTTTCCTAGATCATCTAGTCGATAAAGAGTATGATTTTGTAATCGTGAAAGATGATGAATATAATTAGCATTTGCGTGAGAGAAAGAGAGAGAGAGAGAGAGAGACAGATGATAAAGGTGCAAATAGTGTGAAAGGTTGGGAAGTGGTTGGTAGACTGGTAACGATGTTGTTTAAGATTCAGCTACTTGGAACAAAAAGTTTCAAGTAGCACGGGCTATGGCGAGCCGTAGTGTGACCTGATTGGTTATTAACTGGCTGGTTTGGTGTACCTTAAGTAATTATGATTGTGGTATATGGTGTTAATTTTTTGTGGAAGATTCTAGTTCTAATCAGATCTTGCAGACTTGTTCATAACTATGCTTCATTATGATGATTTCGGGGCTTTGCGTCCCCGCGGCCCGGTCCTCGACCAGGCCTCCTTTTTGTTACACATCCCCCAGGAAGCAGCCCGTAGCAGCTGTCTAACTCCCAGGTACCTATTTACTGCTAGGTGAACAGGAGCATCAGGATGAAACAAACTCTGTCCATTTGTTTCGGCCTCCACCGGGGATCGAACCTGGAACCTCAGGAGTATGAATCCCGAGCGCTGTCCACTCAGCCGTCAGGCCCCCAACCTCTTAATAGTTGGTTGTTATCTATCAACCTCTTTATTGCTATCACGAAATTGCTATCTTCAACTTCTTAATAGTTACGGCACTTGGCCTTAGCTATAGTTTGTCTTGGTATATTGTATAAACAAGAACAAAATTCCATATATATATATATATATATATATATATATATATATATATATATATATATATATATATATATATATGCAAACAAGCCTGAATGGTCCCCAGGACTAGATACAACTGAAAACTCACACCCCAGAAGTGACTCGAACCCATACTCCCAGGAGCAACGCAACTGGTATGTACAGGGATGCCTTAAACCACTTGACCATCACGACCGGACAAAAGGAAGTGATAGCCTGAGCTATATGAACCACTTCCCCGCCGGCACCTGGATGGTTATCTTGGGCATAGCATTTTATCAAATCACCTCTTTTTTTGGGCAACACGTGAGGAACACAAATGCAAACAAGCCTGAATGGTCCCCAGGACTAGATACAACTGAAAACTCACACCCCAGAAGTGACTCGAACCCATACTCCCAGGAGCAACGCAACTGGTATGTACAGGGATGCCTTAAACCACTTGACCATCACGACCGGACAAAAGAAGTGATAGCCTGAGCTATATGAACCACTTCCCCGCCGGCACCTGGATGGTTATCTTGGGCATAGCATTTTATCAAATCACCTCTTTTTGTGGGGCAACACGTGAGGAACACAAATGCAAACAAGCCTGAATGGTCCCCAGGACTAGATACAACTGAAAACTCACACCCAGAAGTGACTCGAACCCATACTCCCAGGAGCAACGCAACTGGTATGTACAGGGATGCCTTAAACCACTTGACCATCACGACCGGACAAAAGGAAGTGATAGCCTGAGCTATATGAACCACTTCCCCGCCGGCACCTGGATGGTACCATTCAGGCTTGTTTGCATTTGTGTTCCTCACGTGTTGCCCCAAAAAAAGAGGTGATTTGATAAAATGCTATGCCCAAGATAACCATCCGAGTGCCGGTGGGGAAGTGGTTCATATAGCCTCGGCTATCACTTCCTTATGTCCGGTCGTGATGGTCATGTGGTTTAAGGCATCCCTGTACATATCAGTTGCGTTGCTCCTGGGAGTATGGGTTCGAGTCACTTCTGGGGTGTGAGTTTTCAGTTGTATCTAGTCCTGGGGACCATTCAGGCTTGTTTGCATATATATAATATATATATATATATATATATATATATATATATATATATATATATATATATATATATGTGTCGTACCTAGTAGCCAGAACGCACTTCTCAGCCTACTATGCAAGGCCCGATTTGCCTAATAAGCCAAGTTTTCATGAATTAATATATTTTCTCTAATTTTTTTCCTATGAAATGATAAGCTACCCATTTCATTATATATGAGGTCATTTTTTTATTATTGGAGTTAAAATTAACGTAGATATATGACCGAAC
>WNGS01109749.1:340074-354902 GCA_020271785.1 Procambarus virginalis
GCCCAGTAAATTGGAATATTTTTTGCTAGTCTTTAACGTCTCTAGACACCTATTGATAGCTATGTTTTCCGTGATGCTGAAGATACACCCCCATGACCATTATATATGTGGAGGGTCCATAACCATGGCACAGTGCAAACCCGGTGTTAGGTGGATATTTACTATTTGCTTCACGTGCCTCGTCGATGATCAGTCTTCCATTGCCATTGTATCTGTCGAATATTTTAGTGTTTGTCAGGATATCTCTGGTGATCTGGTTGTATAGGGCCACATGCTCTGTGATGGAGCCTTGCTGTTTGTGTATTGTAAATGCACAAACAGCATTGTTGAAATGTGTCCATCATGTCCCGCACCTTGAAGACATGTTTTCTTGCCTTATCTGTATTGAGATCGTTAAGGTTGACAGTCCCAAGTGGACATGCGAAGGCATAAACGACATTAAGCTTTTTCTAGGAGTTTAATTTGGTGTCGGGAGAGATTTTCAGGAGCAATTTTGTGATTTTCTTCTTATAATATATTATTAACTCGGTCTACCGGTTTTGTCGGATGCGGTCCAGTTTTTATTGATAATATCTTTCAGGACTTTATTTTTTCTCCTCTAATTTGTGATGCTTGGAAAAAGAAGTTCCCACTGAGAATTTACTAGTTGGGAACCGGTAATGTATTGTGGCTTTTTCGTCAGTGGTAGTATGGAGCTCTTCTTTTAAATATCTTCCACATACCCATTAGAGTGTACAGTATTAGCTAGAACCTACCTTACTCTACGTAGTTCTTCGTCAACCTGCATGCAACTGGAGCTGTGTGTGAGCCGCCCGTCCTTTGGAGTTGTCACAATGGACAACAAATAATGGACTCATTTGCCCAAACATAACCTGAAAGATGGACCCAAGCTTAGAAAACGTGAATGTTTGTTCAGCCGCTTTGACTGATTGTTTGTTCGTCATATTTGTCCAATGGGAATTTTTACAAATCAAATTATATGCATTTCTAGAGTTGACAGATTGGTGTGAGAGGATGGCTGACATAGACGTCAACAATACTTTGCTTGTATCTATCAGAAACGTCAACAATATTTTGCTTGTATCTATCAGGGACGTCAACAATACTTTGCTTGTATCTATCAGGGACGTCAACAATACCTTGCTTGTATCTATCAGGACGTCAACAATACTCTGCTTGTATCTATCAGGACGTCAACAATACTCTGCTTGTATCTATCAGGACGTCAACATACTCTGCTTGTATCTATCAGGAACGTCAACAATACTCTGTTTGTATCTATCAGGGACGTCAACAATACTGTGCTTGTATCTATCAGGGAACGTCAACAATACTCTGCTTGTATCTATCAGGACGTCAACAATACTCTGCTTGTATCTATCAGGAACGTCAACAATATCTCTGCTTGTATCTATCAGGAACGTCAACAATACTCTGCTTGTATCTATCAGGACGTCAACAATACTCTGCTTGTATCTATCAGGAATGTCAACAATACTCTGCTTGTATCTATCAGGACGTCAACAATACTGTGCTTGTATCTATCAGGGACGTCAACAATACTCTGCTTGTATCTATCAGGAACGTCAACATACCTTGCTTGTATCTATCAGGAACGTCAACAATACCTGCTTGTATCTATCAGGAACGTCAACAATACTCTGCTTGTATCTATCAGGGACGTCAACAATACCTTGCTTGTATCTATCAGGGACGTCAACAATACTTGCTTGTATCTATCAGGGACGTCAACAATACTCTGCTTGTATCTATCAGGGACGTCAACAATACCTGCTTGTATCTATCAGGGACGTCAACAATACCTTGCTTGTATCTATCAGGGACGTCAACAATACTCTGCTTGTATCTATCAGGGTCGTCAACCATATTGTATTGTATTATAATGTGCTATCTGGGTTTTGGCTCCTTGTTGCCAGGTGCGGAGGATGGTGGCCAGGAGTAGGTATCTCACACGCTCATGTTACTTCAGCAATATACAGTTCTTGAATTGTCTTCACCATGTGGGAGCCGGTCGGCCGAGCGGACAGCACGCTGGACTTGTGATCCTGTGGTCCTGGTTGAATGTCAGGCGCCGGCGAGAAACAATGGGCAGAGTTTCTTTCACTCTATGCCCCTGTTACCTAGCAGTAAAATAGGTACCTGGGTGTCAGTCAGCTGTCACGGGCTGCTTCCTGGGGTGGAGGGCCGCGGGGACACTAAAAAGCCCCGAAATCATCTCAAGATAACCTCAAGAATCATCTCAAGATAACCTCAAGATAACCATAACGTTGATATAATCAGCGAGACTAGCTGGAAGAAACAGGTTACCCGATTATGAAGGATAATTGTGTGACAGCTCCTCCCCAAAGCTTCTTCTTACTGTCTGAGACGATGATATGGGAGGAACGGTGGAAGTGGGATGCTACACTGCTTACACTAGTGACATATTTGCCACCATGTTGTCGGATCCCTTAATGTACCTGATGATCAAATTATAATTTTGGAGATATGACGCCCATCACGATAGACGTTGGGTGGTGAACTGAGCATGGTTTAGGAAGCACAGTGGATTGTGACCGGAGAATATGGTGACCGGCTGGTGACCCTGAAGATATGTTTCGTATCGTTAAAGACCAAGCACTATGGCGAGTAGTTCCTTCTCGATGGTATTGTGGTTGCGTTGGTGAGGTTTCAGTTTGTACTACTAGTCAGCTGTAGTAGCTGACTAGTAGTACGTATCAATTATGCTCCTGCATCAGCATGCCTCCAATGTCTGTACTGCTAGCATCAACATGGAGACTGAAAGGCTGTATCAGATCTGGAGATGTGAGAACAGGATTAATGTAAAGTAATGTCTTGAGTTTATTAACAGCTATGGATGGTAAAGTTGTCCATGTGAATTCCCTTTTAGTACTTGTGTAAGTTCTATCAAAGGGGTAGCGACTGTGCGGATTTTTTTCCAAAATCGTTTATAATAGGACGTTAGTCCTATAAATCTCAGCAGTTGCTTGCGAGTAGAGGGCTGAGTGAATTGCGTCAAGATGAATGGACAAAGGTGCAATGCTTCCACTGCCTATGATGTGACCAAGGTATATTACTTTACCTTTAACAAAGGTGGACTTGCCGAGGTTAATGGTGAGGTCAGCATGTAGAAGTTTGTTGGATAGCTTTTGCAACTGTTGGATGTGATGTTCCCAGCTGTCCGTAGCGACGATTATGTCATCCAAGCAGGCGTAAGTATCATTTAGGTACTAGATGATCAATTTCAAGACACTCGCCTGGCGTTCCGCGAGCGCTTTGTCATGGGTTCGTATCCTGGCCGGGGAGGATTGACTGGGCGCAAATCCTTAGCTGTAGCCTCTGTTTACTCAACAGTAAAATGTGTACTTGGTTGTAAAAACGATTCTTCGCAGCGGGGATCGTATTCCAGGGACCTGCCCGAAACGCTACGCGTACTAGTGGCTGTACAAGAATGTAACAACTCTTGTATATATCTCAAAAAAAAAATTGATTGCACGTTCGAACGTAGCTGGTGCATTTAAGAGTCCAAATGGCAATCTCTCATATCTGAAGAAGCCAAAAGGAGTAATATAGACAAATAGTTGTTTAGAACGTTGAGTCAGTCCTATTTGATGGTAACCCCTGAAGAGGTCTGTCTGAGTAAGAAACTTCACATTGCCAATAGCATCAAGCATGTCATCGATGCATGGCAAGGGATACGAATCCTTCACGGTGACAATATTTAATTTGCATTAGTCTGGCCACAATCTTACCTTTCTGTGTGGTTTAGCAGCCCGTCCTCGCAAATTCGTATAGTCAATATTAACTTATTAGTTACGTGCATAGGTGACATACTAAACATAATAGTTTCCCTTGAAAAGCTTCATAGAAAACACCGACCTTACCTAACCTACTTAGTATGTTAAAATAAGCATCTTATAGCTTCGTAATTACAATTGTTACTTAACCTATTATAGGTATAGGTTAGGTAATAATTGTAATTACGAAGCAATAAGATACTTATCTTAACATACTAAGTAGGTTAGGTAAGGTCGGTGTTTTCTATGAAGCTTTTCAAGGGAAACTATTGTTAAGTGTCACCTATGCACATATTTAATAAGTCAATATTGACTATACGAATTTGCGAGGACGAGTGAGTTTAGGTACTAAGATGCAGGGTGAGGCCCAAGGGGGGACTCAAGTGGTGTAGCTAATCCGTTTTCTATGTGGTATTGCACTTCTCAGACTGATGCGGTACATAGGTTGTTGATAGGTACAGTGTCAGGTTGTAGCTCGATGTTGTGCTGTACCAAAGTGCATTTCTGAGGAGCATCTTGAAACAGTTTATCGTGAGTGGTAAATAGTTTAGCAAGTGGAGCAATAATTTCATTATCAGAGTCTTTAAAATAGGATGGAAGATCACTTAATGATAATGAAACTGCTTTCCAACCTCGAAATATTATCACAATCAGCTTATGGTTGTCAGGATAGGCGTCACTCGTAGGAAAGTTAAGTGAGACTGTTGTTGAACATTAAATTTTGTACATTAGGATATACTCCTTAACACAATGCAATATTAGGATTACCTTGGTACTGCTTAAGTTGAAATGGCAAAGTTGAGTCTTGCAACACCAGTCAAGAGTTTCTAGAACATAGCTGTTATTTTTTTAATTGTTTAACTTTGTATGGACATAAATATTTACTTTAGAAGGGATAGGAAAGTGCAAGAACAAAATCTCCAACTTTGAATTTTCTTGATTTAGTCTTTTTATTAAAATGATGTTTCATAAAAAAATAAAACTACAGCACACACCACTCGTGGGGTTCAGGGTTCGAGTCTCCTATTGCTCAAGTGAATGAATGATCTTTCATATAACTTTGAGCTTTCTGAAGATTAGCATGAGCAAATTTATGAATCTGGTCCACCTTAAATTTCAAGTTTTGAGGACTCTGAAACATTAATGGAATCATTTAAGGTAATGTTATCTAATGGATCTTTAAAGACTTCAGGGCTGCAAGGCACTTGCGTCCGTAGAGCATCTTATAAGGAGATAATCAAAGTGATTCATTGGGAGTACTTCGGAAAATGTGCATGAGTACATCCAATTGGTCACCCAATCTTGATCTCTTTTCATATATATATTTTTTAAGCAAAGCTTTAATTGTTGGTGACTGCGTACTTGAGAACATTGAGAGTCAGGGTGGCAAGAGCGCAACAGACTTGAGTGATGTGTAACTCGTGTAAAGTTTGTTTAAACATGCCACTTGTAAAGTTAGTTAGACAATCGTATTGAATTTCTTTAGGAAAACCATAAAGAGTGAATACTTTCAACAAATTTTTTATGACAGTTTTGGCGGCAATATTTTTAACAAAATGGTAAATGGGAACTCTCTCATACCTGTTATACCTGATTCTATGGAAAATCTGGTAGTAGGACACATGAGGGTGATGATGTACTCGTTACCAGACCTGGTCTTAGCAACGGTCCTACACAATCAATAATGAACTTGGTGAAAGGCTCGGAAATTACATTGATAGACATTAAAGGTGCCTTGGGGATTGGAGCGTTAGGCTTGCCTGCTAGTTGGTAAGTATGACATAATTTAGAAAGTGTTTGAGATGGCGAGACATTGAAGGCCAAAAGTAATCTTAGAGAATTAAATTAGAGGTCATATTGGCCCCAAAGTGAGAAAGAGCTCCATGGGATAACTTAATATATCCTGTCTGATTGATGTTGGAACAACTAACTGATTCACGTTTGCCCAATCGTCCTCATCTTTAAGTTTACGAGGACGATATTTACGGTAATGGAGGTTATTATAATTTAAGTAAAATCCTGGGATACTGTCACCTTTGATGTTAGCCCTGAAAAAATAAGGGTTAAAGATTCCATTCACCTGTGTGGGTCTGATGCCTTTGTTTAAGGGCTTAAATAGGCATCAGATTATTGTAACTTTGGGAGCTCCAACAGGTTGAGATTTTGCGGGAGGTCAGGTACGTCTTGAGGGACAGCTGCTATTGACACAGGTGGTTGAGTTGCAGCTTGAGCGTGAGTGGTCACTAAGACTGGCTTGGAGTCAGCAGGCAGTTCTCTCACCACATGTCCCCATTCGCTGCTACGTATGTAATGGCAAGGTCTTCCTCTTCTGTAACTGATAAACTTTGGTTGACTTTAGATGATGAGGTTGGTGGAGGTCTGGTGGTCAGCCAAATCGTTGCCCAAGAGAAGTTGGAACCCTGGCAACAGGAAAGGTTGCTCACGAATGGCGACCTGGACCAATCCACGAATATATTGATAATCAAGGTGTACTTCAGCCAGTGGTTAAGGTGTGGTGTGGTGGTGGTGAGGACAGTGATGAGAACTGTTCCTCCATTATAGTTTACTCGCGGTAGCACATTCTTCATGATGATTGTCTGCAGCGAAGCTGAGTCCCTCAAGATACGTATCGGGACCTTCCAAGCCCAATTTCCACCGTCGGTAGAGACTATTCCTATTTTGGGTTTAGGTGAGTCAGTGTTAGTTGTTGTGAAGTTTTTCCATGAGGATGAGTGCCTTGCTCTATACTATGACAAGAGGTTTTGCATTAGCGACAATAATGAACAAAACTACTATCTTTTAAATTTCATTTAGTTGGAGATAACTGAACCAAGAGGATTTTTTGGGAGTAACAACATAGGGATCACAATGAGATTTATGTATAAGAGCACAAGTTTCGGCTAACTGGGCACATTTGTTAAGGTTAGTCTTCGCCTTGTCTGTACGGTGCAAGCACACGGGGTGAGGAATGAATAGCATGAACTCTTCCACAAGTACCAAATTAGCTAAGTCACTGAAGGTACTTATATTAGGAGCTTGTAATCATTTGTAAATATATCTTGCCTTGGTCTGAATATGTCTGACTGGGATCTTTGAAGTAGACTCTAAAGCGTCGTCGATAACTTTCTGGTGATAACTTTTAAGGTAGACGTCGAGGATGGCTTTCTTGAGAACGTTGTAGTGACATGACTCTCTCAGTACTCTCGGTGACAAGAGTACTGAGAGTTTAAACCATCTCCCAGTAAGATGTGCTCTGAGAAGGATTGACCATTGCTCTCTAGGGCACTTCAGTTGGATAGAAAGAGCTTCAAGTGACGTGGAAGAGAAGTCGACTTCGGTCTCCAAACGCGGCATCATATCTGATGCAGTGAGTACGGTCGAAACGTACCGGTAGACTAGCTTCTGCCTGTTGTCGCTGCTCGTAATGTGTAGTCTTGAGTCCATATTCATTTGTTCTGTATTCTATAGCAATGGTTGCTGTATCGTTTTGACACAGCATATTCTACTGGGATATTCTTGTTCGACCTGCAGTGCTAATTCAGCTCGCGCTTATTCTTGTTGTTGTAGTGATTCCTCTCTGATTCCTCTCACTGATTCAACTGCTGATCGATTTTCTTTAGGGTTTACTAAATTTAAGTTATTTGATGAAGCTGCAAAGCTCATAATGTTTGCAGATACTATAACATTAGACAAATTGCATTTGGAAACGTTGCATTGGATTGATTTGGATAATTTTGAGATGCATTGATTTACGAAACAGTTGGTCGAAAAGATTTGTCGACTTAAGAACTGAACTATAAAATATTGAAAAAGATCAATTGGTATTAACACAGAAAATATCAGAAAATGAGGTATTAAAGCCTTCCAATTCCATTCCTGAAAGTTTTTACGGAAAATCTTGCAATTGCAGTATTAATTGTACTTTTATCAACATATTCATGCAAGTCATTGTTTATAGCGGTGAACTTTGTCCAGTCCAATTAAAAGACTTAACAAAGTCCTTTGTCAAGTCCAATTAAAGGACTTCATCAGTAAGTTGTGCTTGACGACTTACTGATGATACTAGTATTTCATCAGTAATAGCTCTCATAACAACCAAATACAAACCTGATATACAAATTATCAGTTGGTGCCGCAGTAAGCCTTACTAAGAGTAAAATAACCTTATTTTCTTTTTTGTTTTATAAATATGAACCAAAGCCTATAATTTCACGTTCATCTATTTTGTTGCTTATCAGGTTATTTTTGATTAGGTTATATTAATTGAAAATTATCTTGTTAAAAATATTAATATAAATAATTTTTAACAAGCTTAAAATTATCCCAATCTCTATCATATTATTGCTAATAGTAAAACAATATATATGAATGTAAATAAGCGACAGGACTCCTTTTTCCTTAAATAGTTCAGTATTAGTATTGCTAATTCATTTATAATTCCTAAAGCTGTACCATATAAAATCAACTGGGAAGTGTTATTGACTAAGCAAAAAATGTAAGAACGCTTTCAAACATTGTGTTCTTTATCCAAACCAAACTGTAAAATTCATGCCTAATAGTAATCATTTATAATCTGCGGCTCAAAATTCTCATGAGCATGCGGGATAACATTTTAAATTATTATTAGTTTGTGCACACGCATTCATAAAAGGTTCGCCTTTCCTTGCCAGATTAAATGAACAAACCATCTTACAGACTTTTATACTAACTAATCAGGATCGTTTTGTCGGCGATTATCAGGCTTCCACCTTACAAATATCAGATATGTTTTAGATGCACATTTTGTTTTGTTTTACTACAGTCTGGGGGGTCGAGGGCATATTGGTTTTTAAGAAATTGCATCCTATTGCCTTTGTTGTATATCTACTTCTTCTCGTTGGCTATATTTCCCATGGGGAGGCGTGCCATAAGCTCTCGTAAGGCATTATTCCAGTGATCAGATTTGAAACTAGTCTTTCCAATATTTTCCTCGCGTATATGTAAATACATCTCCCTTACCTACGCCTCGGGGAATACATCTGGAGGGGTTTCGTGCTCTCCAAGTAGAGAACGTGCTTGACTGAATAAATGCGAGAGTTTCTTTTTGCATTTTCCAGGTGAGCAACATCCCCCGCCTCAAGGGGGCTGTCGGTATTCAGCAACATTTCAGGCTACAGTTCTAAGGCTTTAGATGCATATGATCATTGGTTTAGATCTCATGTTTGGGATATTCTTGTTATCCATCCCTTTATCTTCATGAAGGCCCAGATTATAATATATGAGACAGTTGGTTAAATACATACAAATAAAATATAAGAAGGTTGGAGCATTTAAGTGTGTATTGTGAATGGGAAGAGTCAACGTCATCAAAGCCAGGACTAAGGTTCATGTTAGGCATATTGTGTATCAGAGCCGATTCAACACGATGGCGGCTATGAAAAATAGAAGCAGGACAGATTATTTAAGATGACCAATCTATAGGATAATTAGAGTCCATAAAGTGACAGAAGAAAGCATTGTGTCTGCAAAGTGAGTACTTCTTTTGTGTTTCTTAAGTCTGTCATTCAGTGTACAGTCAGTTTCACCAAAGTATTGGAGAGGACAAGACGAACAGGAAATAGAGTAGACACCAGCAGCATTAGAAGCAGGTGGAGCAGTGTGAACTAGATTACTACGAAGTGTGTTGGTTTGTCGAAAGGTGAGTTTTACATCAAGAGGACGAAGAGTATTAGTGAGATCTTATATTTCAGATGTAAAGGGAAGATACAGCACAGTGTTACTAGTGTTTGTAACAGGTTTGAGATGAATGAAATTTGGTTTAGCTTGAGAATGGCCTCATGATACAAGCGGTTTTTCTCCTCTCTTAACAATCTGGCTCCTCCTATCAATTATAAAGATGAAAGGCAATTTAATTCCCTTCTTCCTTTTCTAGACGTTCATGTTCACAGCTCAGATGGTTTCCTTTTCTCTGTTTACCACAAGCCTATGCATAGTAGTATGTACATTCACTTCTTTTATTACCATCCCCCCTCTGTTAAGAAAAGTGTTCCTGTCCTTCTCTTTACACTAGGCCCTACAGATCAGTGACTCTCAGTTTCCTTGATTCTGAAATTTCTTTTATTTACAAGTCTTCTTTTTCCCCTTGGATACCCTTTACATTTTGTCAACTGTGCCTATTCTCAAGCTGAAATAAATTTTGTTTAATCCCAAACCTGTTTCAGACACTAATAACACTATGTTGTTCCTTCGCTTCATATGTGAACTCAAAGATCTCACTAATACTCTTCGTCCTCTTGATGAAAAACTCACCTTTCGACAAACCAACACACTTCGTAGTAATCTAGTTCACACTGCTCCACCTGCTTCTAATGCTGCTGGTGTCTACTCTATTTCCTGTTCGTCTTGTCCTCTCCAATACTTTGGTGAAACTGACTGTACACTGAATGACAGACTTAAGAACACAAAAGAAGTGTTAAGTCTGCAGACACAAACAATGCTCTCTTCTGTCATGTTAGGGATTCTAATCATCCTATAGATTGGTCTTCTTCTTAAATAATCTTTCCTGCCTCTACTCTACACAGACGCCGTCTTGTTGAATCGGCTCTGATACACAACCTACCTGAGATGAACCTTAGTCCTGGCTTTGTTGCTGTTGACTCTTCCCTTTCACAGTACACACTTAAATGTTCAAACCTTCTAAACACACGTGATCTAACTTAAACCTAACTCTTTTTACCCTTTTTCTTATCTTTCCTCTTATCTTTCTCTTATTCTACAATCATCTCAATCTTGCTTTTCATTTTATTTTTACCTTTCATCTTACTCTTACCTGCTCCTCGTCTCTCTCCTTACTCTCTCCTTATTTGATTTGCTCGTATCTTCCTCTCTTCTCTCACACGACTTGATAAATGGCCCAGGTCAAGCCGAAACGTCCTCGTTTCTCCACTTTTGATAGGTAGTTTGGTCATCATATCTTCAGCCACGTTATTGTGACTCTTCGTCTGCACCTTTCACTCGGTATTTCTGCCTGGGAATTTGTTCTCCTTTTTTTGTCAATTATCTCCTGTTCTCCTATTTACGACTTCGTTCACCGAGAGTTTACTTCTCTTCTACTTCATCCTCATTGAGGCCTTCCTCGTCCTCCTGCCTATACCTCTTTCCTCATGTGAATGTGTAGAAAAGTGTTTTACTCCTGATGGATGGACGCCTGTCATATATCACTCGCCGAAATAGATTTATGACTCATATTGGCAATAACTTATTTCCTCCTCATGATTTATACTCTGGAAACGGAGACTTAATGCCTTATAAATTTTCACTAGAGACGTCTTTCCTATTTCCATTCCCCCTTTCCTTTTTCTCTCTCTCTCTTCTTCCTCTACTGTCTCTCCTCTTTCATTTTCTCTCCTGTATTCCTTTTCACTCCCTTCTCACTACTTGTCCCGCTCTCTTGCCTTACTCTTCTATTTATTCCTCCTACAGCTTCTCCTTCCCATTCACTTATGTTGTAAATAACACTAATATTAGAAAATTAGACTCCGGCGCACACAACCCTTGTTTACTGCAAGTGCAGACTATATTGTTCAAACAACACTTGCAATACCCTATCTTGCTCAAAACATATTTAACACTAAACACAGCAAATACGTAGACAAGAATATAATGGCAAGTGGCTGTGGTGCAGTGGCCAGCACAGTCTTGGTCGCGGATTCAATACCCACCACAGGATAGAAGCGTTTTGGCAACGAATCTATCTGCCGATCAGTTAACAGGTGTCGATTGCACCACAACATGGTCAAAAGAATTCCAACTGGGAGTGCTACTGCCCTCACACGGCTCCTGCGGCCTCTCCGAGACACAAACCGGGGTTTCACACAATTGGCCCATGCACCCGGGCTCTGTCAACAAGCTGTTCTACCTCTTCGCCCTTACTTCAATACACACAATCGACTAAGGCGCGTCTGGGATCATCTCGGACGCAGGTTCGATCCCTCATCACGGATCGAACTTGTTCATTTGTGGACTTGTTCATTTGATGTATCACGCTGTTGTCATTTGTATCACAATAGCATTGTGATATGTGTGTCTTTAAAACTATCTTTAGGAATCTCATTAAATCTGATCATTGTATAAATTACTATATACAAAATTACTGTAATGTACACTGAATAACTCTTGTATCGCTTTCAACATGAAGCTAATGAAAATTAGCCATAACTGTCACTTGGGATAACACTTAGTGATATAAACTGTAAATTCTCATAAAATTTCAGTATCTTTAACACTTATATGAATAGCTGACGTCCTTGCAAGTGATACTAGCTAATAAACCTGTCCTAAAGTCTCTTAATCCAAAATTGTCCCTTAATGTGTGTTAAACATTTATCACTTCTACCTGAAAAAGAACTCCCAATACACTAGAGGCCAGAGTAGTGATCCGTATACACTAGCCACTGCACTGCGCAAAGCGCCTTTAGGCGCTCTGAGAGTTGTGCTTTTTGTTTTTTAATTAGGCTATATTTTATTGTTTTTTTTAATGTTTTCATTACTCTTTGTGTTTTGAAGTGAAATAGTTGACTTTGGAAACATTTTGACATTAACTTTACCTGAACATTTATAAAAATAACAAAAATATGTCCTTGACAATTGCACCACGACGTTTTTGTCAAAATAGGTGAGCAGTGCAAGGGCTAGAGGCCAGAGTAGTGATCCCTATACACTAGAGCCTAGAGTAGGGAAGTCATCCCTGTGTGTGGGGATGACGGCGTCATAGATTATAGTTCGTGTTTCCCACTGATGAATTCTGTTGGGCTTTTCACTTAGTGAGCAGTAGAGTCGTGTGGTTCTGATGTTCGATACGCCAGCGACGATCCATACATAGTATTCAAGTATTTGACGATCGCCGTCCGCTCATAATACAAGTGGAAACATTTGCAGGCAATAGAATTGCTTCCTTGTGGCTGATTGTTCAATTTACTGACATTTAATTTACTGACAAGATAACCTCAAGATAACCTCCATACCTCCATATCAACGCTCAAGACATAAAAGTAGTGACTTATTCCTCTCGGTTTGATTCTGGCAAAGAGAATCTGGCGATTCTTTGATTCTGGCAAAGAGAATCTGGCGATTCTTTGATTCTGGCAAAGAGAATCTGGCGATTCTTTGATTCTGGCAAAGAGAATCTGGCGATTCTTTGATTCTGGCAAAGAGAATCTGGCGATTCTTTGATTCTGGCAAAGAGAATCTGGCGATTCTTTGATTCTGGCAAAGAGAATCTGGCGATTCTTGATTCTGGCAAAGAGAATCTGGCGATTCTTTGATTCTGGCAAAGAGAATCTGGCGATTCTTTGATTCTGGCAAAGTTTTCTTCGTGTAAATCCGACCCAATGTGTTGAAGAGGACGTCCCGGCCAGTAGATGTCACTTGCAATACTTCTGACTTCAGTCTTGGTAAAATGGTCGTACTTCAGATAACGAGAATTTGATTCTTGCTTATTAGAACTGCATAAAGTAGACCGCTACAAGCGGGCAGCTGCTGAGAGAGCATTCAGTCTCTTGTAGTCACAAGTATTTTATCTTGGGTAAATGACCTCTTCCCCCCCCCCGCCCCTATCCAGCCCGTTGTGGGCGTGAGGGTCTTGATGAAGGGTCTTGGTGGGTGTGAGGGGTCTTGGAGGGTGTGAGAGGTCTTGGTGAAAGGTCTTGGTGGGCGTGAGGGGTCTTGGTGAAGGGTCTTGGTGGGTGTGAGGGGTCTTGGAGGGTGTGAAGGGTCTTGGTGGGTGTGAGGGGTCTTGGTGAAGGGTTCTGGTGGGCGTGAGGGTCTTGGTGAAGGGTCTTGGTGGGTGTGAGGGGTCTTGGTGGGTGTGAGGGTCTTGGTGGGTGTGAGGGGTCTTGGTGGGTGTGAGGGGTCTTGGTGGGTGTGGGGTCTTGGTGAAGGGTCTTGTGGGTGTGAGGGTCTTGGTGAAGGGTCTTGTTGGGTGTGAGGGGTCTTGGTGAAGGGTCTTGTTGGGTGTGAGGGGTCTTGGTGAAGGGTCTTGGTGGGCGTGAGGGGTCTTGGTGGGTGTGAGGGGTCTTGGTGGGCGTGAGGGTCTTTGGGTGGGTGTGAGGGGTCTTGGTGGTGTGAGGGGTCTTGGGGTGTGAGGGGTCTTGGTGAAGGGTCTTGGTGGGCGTGAGGGGTCTTGGTGGGTGTGAGGGGTCTTGGGGGTGTAAGGGGTCTTGGTGGGTGTGAGGGGTCTTGGTGGGTGTGAGGGGTCTGGTGGGTGTGGGGGTCTTGGTGGGTGTGAGAGGTCTGGTGGTTGTGAGGGGTCTTGGTGGGTGTGGGGGTCTTGGGTGGTGTGAGGGGTCTTGGTGGGTGTGAGAGGTCTTGGTGGTGTGAGAGGTCTTGGTGGGCGTGAGGGGTCTTGGTGGGTGTGAGAGGTCTCTGGTGGGTGGAGGGGTCTGGTGGGTGTGAGGGGTCTTGGTGGGTGTAAGGGGTCTTGGTGGGTGTGAGGGGTCTTGGTGGGTGTGAGGGGTCTTGGTGGTTGTGAGGGGTCTTGGTGGTTGTGAGGGGTCTTGGTGGGTGTGAGGGTCTTGGTGGGTGTGAGGGGTCTTGGTGGGTGTGAGGGTCTTGGTGGGTGTGAGAGGTCGTGGTGGGTGTGAGAGGTCTTGGTGGGTGTGAGGGGTCTTGGTGGGTGTGAGAGGTCTTGGGTGGGGTGAGGGGTCTTGGTGGGTGTGAGAGGTCTTGGTGGGTGTGAGAGGTCTTGGTGGGGCGTGAGGGGTCTTGGGGGTGTGAGAGGTCTTGGTGGGGTGAGGAGTCTTGGTGGGTGTGAGAGGTCTTGGTGGGTGTGAGTGTGAGAGTCTGGGGGGTGTGAGGGGTCTTGGTGGGTGTGAGGGGTCTTGGGGGTGTGAGAGGTGGGCGTGAGGGGGGGGAGGGGTCTTGGTGGGTGTGAGAGGTCTTGGTGGGTGAGAGGGGGGCGTGAGGGGGGGAGGGGTCTTGGTGGGCTGGAGGTTCGTCTGACCATTGAAGGTCTTATGCTCCTGTAGCCGTCTT
>WNGS01109749.1:355902-369120 GCA_020271785.1 Procambarus virginalis
CCCTTCACACCCTCCAAGACCTCTCACACCCACCAAGACCCCTCACACCCACCAAGACCTCTTACACCCACCAAGACCTCTCACACCCACCAAGACCTCTTACACCCACCAAGACCTCTCACAACCACCAAGACCTCTCACACCCACCAAGACCTCTCACACCCACTAAGACCCTTCCACCCTCCAAGACCCCTCACACCCACCAAGACCCTTCATCAAGACCCCTCACGCCCACAACGGGCTGGATAGGGGCGGGGGGGGGGAGAGGTCACTTACCCAAGATAAAATACTTGTGACTACAAGAGACTGAATGCTCTCTCAGCAGCTGCCCGCTTGTAGCGGTCTACTTTATGCAGTTCTAATAAGCAAGGATCAAATTCTCGTTATCTGAAGTACGACCATTTTACCAAGACTGAAGTCAGAAGTATTGCCAAATGACATCTACTGGCCGGGATGTTCTCTTGAACACATTGGGTCGGATTTACACGAAGAAAACTTTGCCAGAATCAAAGAATCGCCAGATTCTCTTTGCCAGAATCAAAGAATCGCCAGAATCAAACCGAGAGGAATAAGTCACTACTTTTATGTCTTGAGCGTTGATATGGAGGTATGGAGGTTATCTTGAGGTTATCTTGTCAGTAAATTAAATGTCAGTAAATTGAACGATCAGCCTCAAGGAAGCAATTCTATTGCCTGCAAATGTTTCCACTTGTATTATGAGCGGACGGCGATCGTCAAATACTTGAATACTATGTATGGATCGTCGCTGGCGTATCGAACACCAGAACTCACACGACTCTACTGCTCACTAAGTGAAAAGTCCAACAGAATTCGTCAGTGGGAAACACGAACTATAATCTATGACGCCGTCATCCCCACACACAGGGATGACTTCCCTAGTCTAAGCTTTAGTGTATACGGATCACTACTCTGGCCTCTATCCCTTGCACTGCTCACCTATTTTCGGCAAAAACGTCGTGGTGCAATTGTCAAGGGCATATTTTTGTTATTTTTATAAATGTTCAGGTAAAGTTAATGTCAAAATGTTTCCAAAGTCAACTATTTTCACTTCAAAACACAAAGAGTAATGAAAACATTAAAAAAAACATTAAAATATAGCCTAATTAAAAAAAAAAAAGCACAACTCTCAGAGCGCCTAAAGGCGCTTTGCGCAGTGCAGTGGCTAGTGTATACGGATCACTACTCTGGCCTCTAGTGTATTGGGAGTTCTTTTTTCAGGTAGAAGTGATAAATGTTTAACACACATTAAGGGACAATTTTGGATTAAGAGACTTTAGGACAGGTTTATTAGCTAGTATCACTTGCAAGGACGTCAGCTATTCATATAAGTGTTAAAGGTACTGAAATTTTATGAGAATTTACAGCTTATATCACTAAGTATTATCACAAGTGACAGTTATGGGTAATTTTCATTAGCTTCATGTTGAAAGCGATACAAGAGTTATTCAGTGTACATTACAGTAATTTTGTATATATTAATTTATACAATGATCAGATTTAATGAGATTCCTAAAGATAGTTTTAAAGACACACATATCACAATGCTATTGTGATACAAATCACAACAGCGTGATACATCAAATGAACAAGTCAACAAGGGCCGTGGTGAAGGTTCGAACCCACGTCCGAGATGATCCCAGACGCGCCTTAGTCGATTGTGTGTATTGAAGTAAGAGCAAAAAGGTAGAACAGCTTGTTGACAGAGCCCGGGTGCATGGGCCATTTGTGTAAAACCCCGGTTTGTGTCTCGGAGAGGCTGCAGGAGCCGTGTGAGGGCAGTAGCAAACCCAGTTGGAATTCTTTTGACCATGTCGTGGTGCAATCGACTAAGGCGCGTCTGGGATCATCCAAGACGTAGATTCGAGCCCTCATCACGGCTCTTGTGGACTTGTTCAGAGTTTTACAGAGCTTGTGAAAGACTTTGTTAATATTTAGTTCCCATTGTCAGATTCGAGAACCTGTCAGGCTTTTCGTGGTTTCCTTTTGTACACTACTGACAGTTTACGAGTAATTTCAAGGCACCTGTTAACTGATCGGCAGATTGATTCGTTGCCAAAACGCTTCTATCCTGTGGTGGGAATTGAATCCGCGACCAAGACTGTGCTGGCCACTGCACCACAGCCACTTTCCATTATATTCTTGTCTACGTATTTGCTGTGTTTAGTGTTAAATATGTTTTGAGCAAGATAGGGTATTGCAAGTGTTGTTTGAACAATATACTCGGCACTTGCAGTAAACAAGGGTTGTGTGCGCCGGAGTCTAATTTTCTAATATTAGTGTTATTTACAACATAAGTGAATGGGAAGGAGAAGCTGTAGGAGGAATAAATAGGAGAGTAAGGCAAGGGAGCGGGACAAGTAGTGAGAAGGGAGTGAAAAGGAATACAGGAGAGAAAATGAAAGAGGAGAGACAGTAGAGGAAGAAGAGAGAGAGAGAAAAAGGAAGGGGGGGAATGGAAATAGGAAAGACGTCTCTAGTGAAAATTTATAAGGCATTAAGTCTCCGTTTCCAGAGTATAAATCATGAGGAGGAAATAAGTTATTGCCAATATGAGTCATAAATCTATTTCGGCGAGTGATATATGACAGGCGTCCATCCATCAAGAGTAAAACACTTTTCTACACATTCACATGAGGAAAGAGGTATAGGCAGGAGGACGAGGAAGGCCTCAATGAGGATGAAGTAGAAGAGAAGTAAACTCTCGGTGAACGAAGTCGTAAATAGGAGAACAGGAGATAAATGACAAAAAAAGGAGACCAAATTCCCAGGCAGAAATACCGAGTGAAAGGTGCAGACGAAGAGTCACAATAACGTGGCTGAAGATATGATGACCAAACTACCTATCAAAAGTGGAGAAACGAGGACGTTTCGGCTTGACCTGGGCCATTTATCAAGTCGTGTGAGAGAAGAGAGGAAGATACGAGCAAATCAAATAAGGAGAGAGTAAGGAGAGAGACGAGGAGCAGGTAAGAGTAAGATGAAAGGTAAAAATAAAATGAAAAGCAAGATTGAGATGATTGTAGAATAAGAGAAAGAAAAGAGGAAAGATAAGAAAAAGGGTAAAAAGAGTTAGGTTTAAGTTAGATCACGTGTGTTTAGAAGGTTTGAACATTTAAGTGTGTACTGTGAAAGGGAAGAGTCAACAACAACAATGCCAGGACTAAGGTTCATCTTAGGTAGGTTGTGTATCAGAGCCAATTCAACAAGACGGCGTCTGTGTAGAGTAGAGGCAGGAAAGATCATTTAAGAAGAAGACCAATCTAGACCAATGATTAGAGTCCCTAACATGACAGAAGAGAGCATTGTTAGTGTCTGCAGACTTAACACTTCTTTTGTGTTCTTAAGTCTGTCATTCAGTGTACAGTCAGTTTCACTAAAGTGTTGGAGAGGACAAGACGAACAGGAAATAGAGTAGACACCAGCAGCATTAGAAGCAGGTGGAGCAGTGTGAACTAGATTACTACGAAGTGTGTTAGTTTGTCGAAAGGTGAGTTTTACATCAAGAGGACGAAGGGTATTAGTGAGATCTTTGAGTTCACATATGAAGCGAAGGAACAACATAGTGTTATTAGTGTCTGAAACAGGTTTGGGATTAAACAAAATTTAGTTCAGCTTGAGAATAGACACAGTTGACAAAATGTAAAGGGTATCCAAGGGGAAAGGAAGACTTGTAAATAAAAGAAATTTCAGAATCAAGGAAACTGAGAGTCACTGATCTGTAGGGCCTGGTGGAAAGAGAAAGACAGGGACACTTTTCTTAACAGAAGGGGGATGGTAAGAAAAGGGAATGTACATACTACTATGCATAGGCTTGTGGTAAACAGAGAAAGGAAACCATCTGAGCAGTGAAAATGAACGTCTAGAAAAGGAAGAAGGGAATTAGATTCCCTTTAATCTTTATAATTGATAGGAGGAGCCAGATTGTTAAGAGAGGAGAAAAACCGCTTGTATCATGAGGCCATTCTCAAGCTAAACCAAATTTCATTCATCTCATACCTGTTACAAACACTAGTAACACTGTGCTGTATTCCCTTTACATCTAAAATATAAGATCTCACTAATACTCTTCGTTCTCTTGATGTAAAACTCACCTTTCGATAAACTAACACACTTCATAGTAATCTGGATCACACTGCTCCTCCTACTTCTAATGCTGCTGGTGTCTACTACATTTCCTGTTCGTCCTGTCCTCTCCAATACTTTGGTGAAACTGACTGTACACTGAATGACAGACTTAAGAAACACAAAAGAAGTACTCACTTTGCAGACACAATGCTTTCTTCTGTCACTTATGGACTCTAATTATCCTATAGATTGGTCATCTTAAATAATCTGTCCTGCTTCTATTTTTCATAGCCGCCATCGTGTTGAATCGGCTCTGATACACAATATGCCTAACATGAACCTTAGTCCTAGCTTGATGACATTGACTCTTCCATTCAAAATACACACTTAAATGCTCCAACCTTCTTATATTTTATTTGTATGTATTTAACCAACTGTCTCATATATTATAATCTGGGCCTTCATGAAGATAAAGGGATGGATAACAAGAATATCCCAAACATGAGATCTAAACCAATGATCATATGCGTCTAAAGCCTTAGAACTGTAGCCTGAAATGTTGCTGAATACCGACAGCCCCCTTGAGGCGGGGGATGTTGCTCACCTGGAAAATGCAAAAAGAAACTCTCGCATTTATTCAGTCAAGCACGTTCTCTACTTGGAGAGCACGAAACCCCTCCAGATGTATCCCCGAGGCGTAGGTAAGGGAGATGTATTTACATATACGCGAGGAAATATTGGAAAGACTAGTTTCAAATCTGATCACTGGAATAATGCCTTACGAGAGCTTATGGCACGCCTCCCCATGGGAAATATAGCCAACGAGAAGAAGTAGATATACAACAAAGGCAATAGGATGTAATTTCTTAAAAACCAATATGCCCTCGACCCCCAGACTGTAGTAAAACAAAACAAAATGTGCATCTAAAACATATCTGATATTTGTAAGGTGGAAGCCTGATAATCGCCGACAAAACGATCCTGATTAGTTAGTATAAAAGTCTGCAAGATGGTTTGTTCATTTAATCTGGCAAGGAAAGGCGAACCTTTTATGAATGCGTGTGCACAAACTAATAATAATTTAAAATGTTATCCCGCATGCTCATGAGAATTTTGAGCCGCAGATTATAAATGATTACTATTAGGCATGAATTTTACAGTTTGGTTTGGATAAAGAACACAATGTTTGAAAGCGTTCTTACATTTTTTGCTTAGTCAATAACACTTCCCAGTTGATTTTATATGGTACAGCTTTAGGAATTATAAATGAATTAGCAATACTAATACTGAACTATTTAAGGAAAGAGGAGTCGTGTTGCTTATTTACATTCATATTTATTGTTTTACTATTAGCAATAATATAACAGAGATTGGAATAAGTTTAAGCTTGTTAAAAAATTATTTATATTAATGTTTTTAACAAGATAATTTTCAATTAACATAGCCTAATAAAAAATAACCTGATAATCAAGAAAATAGGTGAACGTGAAATTATAGGCTTTGGTTCATATTTATAAAACAAAAAAGAAAATAAGGTTATTTTACTCTTAGTAAGGCTTACTGCGGCACCAACTGATAATTTGTATATCAGGTTTGTATTTGGTTGTTATGAGAGCTATTACTGATGAAATACTAGTATCATCAGTAAGTCGTCAAGCACGGCTTACTGATGAAGTCCTTTAATTGGACTTGACAAAGGACTTTGTTAAGTCTTTTAATTGGACTGGACAAAGTTCACCACTATAAACAATGACTTGCATGAATATGTTTATAAAAATACAATTAATACTGCAATTGCAAGATTTTCTGTAAAAACTTTCAGGAATGGAATTGGAAGGCTTTAATACCTCATTTTCTGATATTTTCTGTGTTAATACAGTCACTAACCGATTTTTTTCCAATATTTTATAGTTCAGTTCTGAAGTCGACAAATCTTTTCGACAAATCGTTTCGTAAATCAATGCATCTCAAAATTATCCAAATCAATCCAATGCAACGTTTCCAAATGCAATTTGTCTAATGTTATACTATCTGCAAACATTATGAGTTTTGCATCTTCATCAAATAACTTAAATTTAGTAAACCTCTAAAGAAAATCGATCAGCAGTTGAATCAGTGAGAGGAATCAGAGAGGAATCACTACAACAACAAGAATAAGCGCGAGCTGAATTAGCACTGCAGGTCAAACAAGAATATCTCAATAGAATATGCTGTGTCAAAACGATACAGCAGCCATTGCTATAGAATACAGAACAAATGAATATGGACTCAAGACTACGCATTACGAGCAGCGACAACAGGCAGAAGCTAGTCTACCGGTACGTTTCGACCGTACTCACTGCATCAGATGATGCCGCGTTTGGAGACCGAAGTAAGTAATTATCAATAGAAGGCACCCAACTGGGAAGGCTATGTAGCACCATCAAATGTGCGGGATAATCAGAGGGCGCTAAATATCACCAAGGATGCCAATACGAGAACAAAAACGCATAAGGCGAACGATATCAAAAGTATCCGAGTCGCCAAGAATTCTATCGAGGGACAAGCGACCGCGAGGGACGGTCGGAAAACAAGACACACGCTCGTCCTGGAAGTCAGGACAAAGTCAACTCCTCTTCCACGTCACTTGAAGCTCTTGCTAACCAACTGAAGTGCCCTAGAGAGCAATGGTCAATCCTTCTCAGATCACATCTTACTGGGAGATGGTTTAAACTCTCAATACTCTTGTCACCGAGAGTACTGAGAGAGTCATGTTATTACGACGTTCTCAAGAAAGCCATCCTCGACGTCTACCTTAAAAGTTATCACCAGAAAGTTATCGACGACGCTTTAGAGACTACTTCAAAGACCCCAGTCAGACATGCTTTGAATATGTTCAGACCAAGGCAAGATATATTTACAAATGATTACAAGCTCCAAATATAAGTACCTTCAGTGACTTAGCTAATTTGGTACTTGTGGAAGAGTTCATGCTACTCATTCCTCACCCCGTGCGCTTGCACCGTACAGACAAGGCGAAGACTAACCTTAACCTTAATGTGCCCAGTTAGCCGAAACTTGTGCTCTTATACATAAATCTCATTGTGATCCCTATGTTGTTACTCCCAAAAAATCCTCTTGTTCACTTATCCTCCAACTAAATAAAATTTAAAAGATAGTAGTTTCGTTCATTATTGTCGCTATTGCAAAACCTCTTGTCATAGTATAGAGCAAGGCACTTATCCTCATGGAAAAACTTCACAACAACTAACACTGACTCACCTAAACCCAAAATAGGAATAGTCTCTACCGACGGTGGAAATTGGGCTTGGAAGGTCCCGATACGTATCTTGAGGGACTCAGCTTCGCTGCAGACAATCATCATGAAGAATGTGCTACCGCGAGTAAACTATAATGGAGGAACAGTTCTCATCACTGTCCTCACCACCACCACACCACACCTTAACCACTGGCTGAAGTACACCTTGATTATCAATATATTCGTGGATTGGTCCAGGTCGCCATTCGTGAGCAACTTTTCCTGTTGCCAGGGTTCCAACTTCTTTTGGGCAACGATTTGGCTGACCACCAGACCTCCACCAACCTTATCATCTACAGTCAACCAAAGTTTATCAGTTACAGAAGAGGAAGACCTTGCCATTACATACGTAGCAGCGAATGGGGACATGTGGTGAGAGAACTGCCTGCTGACTCCAAGCCAGTCTTAGTGACCACTCACGCTCAAGCTGCAACTCAACCACCTGTGTCAAAAGCAGCTGTCCCTCAAGACGTACCTGACCTCCCGCAAAATCTCAACCTGTTGGAGCTCCCTAAGTTACAATAATCTGATGCCTATTTAAGCCCTTAAACAAAGGCATCAGACCCACACAGGTGAATGGAATCTTTAACCCTTATTTTTTCAGGGCTAACATCGAAGGTGACAGTATCCCAGGATTTTACTTAAATTATAATAACCTCCATTACCGTAAATATCGTCCTCGTAAACTTAAAGATGAGGACGATTGGGCAAACGTGAATCAGTTAGTTGTTCCAACATCAATCAGACAGGATATATTAAAGTTATCCCATGGAGCTCTTTCTCACTTTGGGGCCAATATGACCTCTAATTTAATTCTCTAAGATTACTTTTGGCCTTCAATGTCTCGCCATCTCAAACACTTTCTAAATTCATGTCATACTTACCAACTAGCAGGCAAGCCTAACGCTCCAATCCCCAAGGCACCTTTAATGTCTATCAATGTAATTTCCGAGCCTTTCACCAAGTTCATTATTGATTGTGTAGGACCGTTGCTAAGACCAGGTCTGGTAACGAGTACATCATCACCCTCATGTGTCCTACTACCAGATTTTCCATAGAATCAGGTATAACAGGTATGAGAGAGTTCCCATTTACCATTTTGTTAAAAATATTGCCGCCAAAACTGTCATAAAAAATTTGTTGAAAGTATTCACTCTTTATGGTTTTCCTAAAGAAATTCAATACGATTGTCTAACTAACTTTACAAGTGGCATGTTTAAACAAACTTTACACGAGTTACACATCACTCAAGTCTGTTGCGCTCTTGCCACCCTGACTCTCAATGTTCTCAAGTACGCAGTCACCAACAATTAAAGCTTTGCTTAAAAAAATATATATATGAAAAGAGATCAAGATTGGGTGACCAATTGGATGTACTCATGCACATTTTCCGAAGTACTCCCAATGAATCACTTTGATTATCTCCTTATAAGATGTTTCTCCTTATTCCACACAGGGAATAGCTCAACTGACAGCTGAAGCTTACAAGGTCTGCTTGAAGCACGTGCCGGTGAGGAGGGGCAGAAAGAGGAACACTCTAGAAAGAGAACGCAGACGACTGTACAGGAGAAGGAAAAAAATTACGGAAATGCTTCGGCAGACACAACTATCACAAGCAAGGAAAATAAGCCTAAGCAGGGAGATCGAAGAAATCGAACAAACGTTGAAGCGATCATATGAGTCTGAGGAAATGGAATTGGAACAGAGAGCTATACAAGAGATAAGGAAAAATCCGAAATATTTTTTCACATACGCTAAATCAAAATCCAAAACCTCGACCAGTATTGGACCGTTAATTACAAATGAAGGTACGTACACAGAGGACAACAAAGAGATTAGTGAAATTCTAAGAAGCCAGTATGAGGCTATGTTTAGCACACCAATTAACAACATGAAAGTTGATGACCCAGACAGCTTCTTTATGAATGACATTCAAGCTGCAGATAATATAACGGATATTACCACAAACTCGGAAGACTTTGAAAGAGAAATTGACAATATGCCCATGCACTCAGCCCCTGGGCCTGACTCATGGAATTCAATATTCATAAAGAAATGTAAAGTACCAGTAGCGAGAGCACTCAGCGTAATATGGAGAAAGAGCCTGGATACAGGGGAGATACCAGCAGCACTTAAATCTGCAGATATAGCTCCGTTGCACAAGGGGGGGAGTAAAGCCTTGGCAAAAAATTATAGGCCAGTTGCACTAACATCACACATAATAAAAGTGTTTGAAAGAGTGATTAGGAATCAAATTTCTAGTTTTATGGAAAACAATGAATTGCACAATCCAGGACAACATGGTTTTAGAGCGGGAAGATCCTGTCTGTCACAGTTACTCAACCACTATGACAAAATCACAGAAGCCCTAGAAGAAAAGCAAAATGCAGATGTTGTATACACAGACTTTGCAAAGGCTTTCGACAAATGTGACCATGGGGTGATAGCTCACAAAATGAGGTCAATGGGAATAACTGGAAAAGTAGGACGCTGGATACTCAATTTCCTGTCGAACAGAACACAAAGAGTAACAGTCAATCAGATAAAATCGAGTCCAAGCGATGTTAAAAGCTCTGTACCTCAAGGTACAGTCCTTGCACCGCTACTGTTCCTTATTCTCATATCTGATATAGACAAAAATACACGTCACAGCTTCGTGTCATCCTTCGCAGATGACACAAAAATCAGCATGAAAATTACCTCTGCTGAAGACATTGAAAAACTACAAACAGATGTCAACAAAGTTTTCGATTGGGCAGCAGAAAATAATATGATGTTTAACAGTGATAAATTTCAGGTACTCAGGTACGGCAAAAATGAGGATCTGAAACATAATACAGGGTACAAAACACAATCAAATCTTCCCATAGTAGAAAAACAGCATGTCAAGGATTTGGGAATAATGATGTCCGACGATCTAACGTTTAGGGAGCATAACCAAGCAAATATCGCATCAGCCAGAAAAATGATCGGATGGATTACGAGAACTTTCAAATCCAGGGATCCCATCACAATGGTTGTACTCTTCAAGTCACTTGTGTTGTCCCGTCTCGAATACTGCTCAGTACTCACTTCCCCCTTCAGAGCAGGAGAGATTGCTGAAATAGAGGGAATACAGAGAACATATACGGCACGCATAGACGAGATAAAACACCTAAATTATTGGGATCGTCTCAAAGCTCTCCAAATGT
Source organism: Procambarus virginalis (assembly GCA_020271785.1). NCBI lineage: Eukaryota > Metazoa > Arthropoda > Malacostraca > Decapoda > Cambaridae > Procambarus > Procambarus virginalis. The sequence continues at coordinate 366,478 of WNGS01109749.1, forward strand.
ACTCTCTAGAAAGGAGACGAGAGAGATACCAAATAATATACACGTGGAAAATACTGGAGGGCCAGGTCCCAAATCTACACAGTAAAATAACAACGTACTGGAGTGAACGATATGGAAGAAAATGCAAGATTGAACCAGTGAAGAGCAGAGGTGCCATAGGCACAATCAGAGAACACTGTATAAACATCAGAGGTCCGCGGTTGTTCAACGTCCTCCCAGCGACTATAAGAAATATTGCCGGAACAACCGTGGACATCTTCAAGAGAAAACTGGACTGTTTCCTAAGAGAAGTCCGGATCAGCCGGGCTGTGGTGGGTATGTGGCTCTGCGGGCCGCTCCAAGCAACAGCCTGGTGGATCAAACTCTCACAAGTCGAGCCTGGCCTCGGGCCGGGCTTGGGGAGTAGAAGAACTCCCAGAACCCCATCAACCAGGTATCAACCAGATGCTCTACGGACGCAAGTGCCTTGCATCCCTGAAGTCTTTAAAGATCCATTAGATAACATTACCTTAAATGATTCCATTAATGTTTCAGAGTCCTCAAAACTTGAAATTTAAGGTGGACCAGATTCATAAATTTGCTCATGCTAATCTTCAGAAAGCTCAAAGTTATATGAAAGATCATTCCATTCACTTGAGCAATAGGAGACTCGAACCCTGAACCCCACGAGTGTGTGTGGCTGTAGTTTTATTTTTTATGAAACATCATTTTAATAAAAAGACTAAATCAAGAAAATTCAAAGTTGGAGATTTTGTTCTTGCACTTTCCTATCCCTTCTAAAGTAATATTTATGTCCATACAAAGTTAAACAATTAAAAAAATAACAGCTATGTTCTAGAAACTCTTGACTGGTGTTGCAAGACTCAACTTTGCCATTTCAACTTAAGCATACCAGGTAATCCTAATATTGCATGTGTTAAGGAGTATATCCTAATGTACAAAATTTAATGTTCAACAACAGTCTCACTCTAACTTTCCTACGAGTGACGCCTATCCTGACAACCATAAGCTGATTGTGATAATATTTCGAGGTTGGAAAGCAGACCAGTTTCATTATCATTAAGTGATCTTCCATCCTATTTTAAAGACTCTGATAATGAAATTATTGCTCCACTTGCTAAACTATTTACCACTCACGATAAACTGTTTCAAGATGCTCCTCAGAAATGCACTTGGTACAGCACAACATCGAGCTACAACCTGACACTGTACCTATCAAACAACCTATGTACCGCATCAGTCTGAGAAGTGCAATACCACATAGAAAACGGATTAGCTACACCACTTGAGTCCCCCCTTGGGCCTCACCCTGCATCTTAGTACCTAAACTCAACTCGTCCTCGCAAATTCGTATAGTCAATATTGACTTATTAAATATGTGCATAGGTGACATACTTAACAATAGTTTCCCTTGAAAAGCTTCATAGAAAACACCGACCTTACCTAACCTACTTAGTATGTTAAGATAAGTATCTTATTGCTTCGTAATTACAATTATTACCTAACCTATACCTATAATAGGTTAAGTAACAATTGTAATTACGAAGCTATAAGATGCTTATTTTAACATACTAAGTAGGTTAGGTAAGGTCGGTGTTTTCTATGAAGCTTTTCAAGGGAAACTATTATGTTTAGTATGTCACCTATGCACGTAACTAATAAGTTAATATTGACTATACGAATTTGCGAGGACGGGCTGCTAAACCACACAGAAAGGTAAGATTGTGGCCAGACTAATGCAAATTAAATATTGTCACCGGTGAGGATTCGTATCCCTTGCCATGCATCGATGACATGCTTGATGCTATTGGCAATGTGAAGTTTCTTACTCAGACAGACCTCTTCAGGGGTTACCATCAAATAGGACTGACTCAACGTTCTAAACAACTATTTGTCTATATTACTCCTTTGGCTTCTTCAGATATGAGAGATTGCCATTTGGACTCTTAAATGCACCAGCTACGTCCGAACGTGCAATCAATTTTTTTTTTTAGATATATACAAGAGTTGTTACATTCTTGTACAGCCACTAGTACGCGTAGCGTTTCGGGCAGGTCCCTGGAATACGATCCCCGCCGCGAAGAATCGTTTTTACAACCAAGTACACATTTTACTGTTGAGTTAAACAGAGGCTACAGCTAAGGATTTGCGCCCAGTCAATCCTCCCCGGCCAGGATACGAACCCATGACAAAGCGCTCGCGGAACGCCAGGCGAGTGTCTTGAAATTGATCATCTAGTACCTAAATGATACTTACGCCTGCTTGGAAGACATAATCGTCGCTACGGACAACTGGGAACATCACATCCAACAGTTGCAAAAGCTATCCAACAAACTTCTACATGCTGACCTCACCATTAACCTCGGCAAGTCCACCTTTGTTAAAGGTAAAGTAATATACCTTGGTCACATCATAGGCAGTGGAAGCATTGCACCTTTGTCCTTCATCTTGACGCAATTCACTCAGCCCTCTACTCGCAAGCAACTGCTGAGATTTATAGGACTAACGTCCTATTATAAACGATTTTGGAAAAAAATCCGCACAGTCGCTACCCCTTTGATAGAACTTACACAAGTACTAAAAGGGAATTCACATGGACAACTTTACCATCCATAGCTGTTAATAAACTCAAGACATTACTTT
>WNGS01109749.1:394229-414124 GCA_020271785.1 Procambarus virginalis
AACTACAGCCTCTAGGAAGCGAACTATTTTTGTGTCCTCTTAACCCCGCCGCACTCGGTTGGTAATCTTGGGCATGGTATTTTATCAAATCACCTCATTCTTTGGGCACACGTGAGGAACACAAATGCGAACAAGCCTGAATGGTCCCCAGGACTATATGCAACTGAAAACTCACATCCCAGAAGTGACTCGAACCCATACTGCCAGGAGCACTCTGCTGGCGTACAGGATCCCTTAACCGCTCGACCAACACGACCGACAAAAGAGGATGGTAGCCGAGGCTATTTCCATCCCCCCACCGGCACTCGGTTGGTAATCTTGGGCATGGTATTTTATCAAATCACCTCATTCTTTGGGGCACACGTGAGGAACACAAATGCGAACAAGCTTGAATGGTCCCCAGGACTATATGCAACTGAAAACTCACACCCAAGAAGTGACTCGAACCCATACTGCCAGGAGCACTCTGCTGGCGTACAGGATCCCTTAACTGCTCGACAACACGACCGGACAAAAGAGGATGGTAGCCGAGGCTATTTCCATCCCCCCACCGGCACTCGGTTGGTAATCTTGGGCATGGTATTTTATCAAATCACCTCATTCTTTGGGCACACGTGAGGAACACAAATGCGAACAAGCCTGAATGGTCCCCAGGACTATATGCAACTGAAAACTCACACCCCAGAAGTGACTCGAACCCATACTGCCAGGAGCACTCTGCTGGCGTACAGGATCCCTTAACCGCTTGTCCAACACGACCAGACAAAAGAGGATGGTAGCCTAGTCTATTTCCATCCCCCCGCCAGCACTCGGTTGGTGATCTTGGCATGGTATTTTATCAAATCACCTTATTCTTTGGGCACACGTGAGGAACACAAATGCGAACAAGCCTGAATGGTCTCCAGAACTACATGCAACTGAAATCTCACACCCCAGAAGTGACTCGAACCCATGCTGCCAGCAGCCCTTTGCTGGCGTACAGGATTCCTTAACCGCTCGACCAACATGACCGGACAAAAGAGGATGGTAGCTGAGCTTTTTCTATCCCCCCCTTTAGCACTCGGTTGGTAATCTTGGGCATGGTATTTTATAAAAACACTTCATTCTTTGGGGCACTCGTGAGGAACACAAATTCGAACAAGCCTGAATGGTCTCCATGACTATATGCAACTGAAAACTCACACCTCAGAAGTGACCGGAACCCATATTGCTAGGAACACTCTGGTGATGTACAGGATCCCTTAACCGCTCGTCAATCATGACCAGACAAAAGAAGATGGTTTCCGAGTCTATTTCCATCCCCCCGCCGACACTCGGTTGGTAATCTTGGTAATCTTGATAAAATACATGGTATTTTATCAAATCACCTCATTCTTTGGAGCACACGTGAGGAACAAAAATGCGAACAAGCTTGAATGGTCCCCAGGACTATATGCAACTGAAAACTCACACCCCAGAAGTGACTCGAACCCATACTGCCAGGAGCACTCTGCTTGCGTACAGGATCCCTTAACCACTCGTCCATCACGACCGGACAAAGGAGGATGGTAGCCGAGGCTTTTTCCATCCCCCCGCCGGCACTCGGTTGTCAATCTTGGGCATGGTATTTTATCAAATCACCTCATTCTTTGGGGCACACGTGAGGAACACAAATGCGAACAAGCCTGAATGGTCTCCAGGACTATATGCAACTGAAAACTCACACCCCAGAAGTGACTCGAACCCATACTGCTAGGAGCACTTTACTGATGTACAGGATCCCTTAACTGCTCGACAAACACGACCGGACAAAAGAGGATGGTTGACGAGGCTATTTCCATCCCTTCGCCGCACTCGTTGGTAATCGTGGGCATGGTATTTTATCAAATCACCTCATTCTTTTCAGCACACGTGAGGAACAAAAATGTGAACAAGCTTGAATGGTCCCCAGGACGATATGCAACTGAAAACTCACACCCAAGAAGTGACTCGGACCCATATTGCCAGGAGCACTCTGCTGGCGTACAGGATCCCATAACTGCTCGACTAACACAACTGGACAAAGGAGGATGGTAGCCGAGGCTATTTCGTTCCCCCTACTGGCACTCGGTTGGTAATCTTGGGCATGGTATTTTATCAAATCACCTCATTCTTTGGGGCACACGTGAGGAACACAATTGCGAACAAGCATGAATGATCCCCTGGACTATATGCAACTGAAAACTCACACCCCAGAAGTGACTCAAACCCATACTGCCAGGAGCACTCTGCTGGCGTACAGGATTCCTTAACCGCTCGACCAAAGCGGCCGGACAAAAGAGGATGGTAGCCGAGGTTATTTCCATCTCCCCGCCGGCATTTGGTTGGTAATCTTGGGCATGATATTTTATCAAATCACCTCATTTTTTGGGGCACACGTGAAGAAGACAAATGCGAACAGGCCTCAGTGGTCCCCAGGACTATATGCAACTGAAAACTCACACCCAAGAAGTGACTCGAACCCATACTGCCAGGAGCACTCTGGTGGCGTACAGAATCCCTTAACCGCACGACCAATACGACCTAACTAAAGAGGATGGTAGCCGAAGCTATTTCTATCCCCCAGCCGGCACTCGGTAGGTAATCTTGGGCATTGTATTTTATCAAATCACCTCATTCTTTTAGGCACACGTGAAGAACACAAATGCGAACAAGCCTGAATGGACCCCTGGACTATATGCAACTGAAAACTCAGACCCCAGGAGTGACTCGAACCCATACTGCCAGGAGCACTCTGCTTACGCAAAGGATCCCTTAACCACTTATTCAACACGACCGGACAAAGGAGGATGGTAGTTGAGGCTATTTCCATCCCCCCGCCAGCACTCGGTTGGTGATCTTGTGCATGGTATTTTATCAAATCACCTCATTCTTTGGGGCACACGTGAGGAACACAAATGTGAACAAGCCTGAATATTTTCTAGGACTACATGCAACTGAAATCTCACACCAGAGAAGTGACTGGAACCCATCCTGCCAGGAGCCCTCTGCTGGTGTACAGGATCCCTTAACCGCTCAACCAACACGTCCGGACAAAAGAGAATGGTAGCCGAGGCTATTTCCATCCCCCTGCCGGTACTCGGTTGGTAATGTTGGGCATGGTATTTTAGCAAAACACTTCATTCTTTGGGGCACACGTGAGGAACACAAATGCGAACAAGCCTGAATGGTCTCCAGGACTATATGCAACTGAAAACTGACACCACAGAAGTGACTCGAACCTATACTGCTAGGAGCACTCTGCTGAAGTACAGGATCCCTTAACTGCTCGACAAACACGCCCGGACAAAAGACGATGGTTGACGAGACTATTTCCATCCCTTCGCCGCACTTGGTTGGTACAGTAATCGTGGGCATTGTATTTTATCAAATCACCTCATTCTTTGGGGCACACGTGAGGAACAAAAATGCGAACAAGCTTGAATGGTCCCTAGGACTATATGCAACTGCAAACTCACACCCCAGAAGTGACTCGAACCCATCTTGCCAGGAGCTCTCTGCTGGCATACAGGATCCCTTAACTGCTCGACCAATACGACTTGACAATAGAGGATGTTCGCCGAGGCTATTTCCTTCCCCCCAATGGCACTCGGTTCGTAATCTTGGGCATGGTATTTTATCAAATCACCTCATTCTTTGGGGCACACGTGAGGAACACAAATGCGAACAAGCCTGAATGATCCCCAGGACTATATGCAACTGAAAACTCACACCCCAGAAGTGACTCGAACCCATACTGCCAGGAGCACTCTGCTGGCATACAGCATCCCTTAACCACTCGACCAACACGGCCGGACAAAAGAGGATGGTAGCTGAGGCTATTTCCATCTCCCCGTCGGCATTTGGTTGGTAATCTTGGGCATGGAATTTTATCAAATCACCTCATTCTTTGGGGCACACGTGAGGAAGACAAATGCGAACAGGCCTCAATGGTCCCCATTACTATATGCAACTGAAAACTCACACCCAAGAAGTGACTCGAACCCATACTGCTAGGAGCACTCTGGTGGCGTACAGGATCCCTTAACCGCACGACCAATATGAACTAACTAAAGAGGATGGTAGCCGAGGCTATTTCTATCCCCCAGCCGGCACTCGGTAGGTAATCTTGTGCATGGTAATTTATCAAATCACCTCATTCTTTTAGGCACACGTGAAGAACTCAAATGCGAACAAGCCTGAATGATCTCCAGGGCTACATGCAACTGAAATCTCACACCAGAGAAGTGACTCGAACCCATACTGCCAGGAGCACTCTGCTCGCGTACAGGATCTTTTAACCGCTCGACCAACACGACCGGTCAAAAGAGGATGGTAGCCGAGGCAATTTCCATCCACACGCCGGCACTCAGTTGGTAATCTTGGGCATGGTATTTTATCAAATCACCTCATTCTTTGGGGCACACGTGTGGAACACAAATGCGAACAAGCCTCAATGGTCCCCAGGACTAAATGCAACTGAAAACTCACACCCCAGAAGTGACTCGAACCCATACTGCCAGGAGCAATCTGCTGGTATACAGGATCCCTTAACCGCTCGACAAACACGACCTGACAAAAGAGGATTGTAGCCGAGGCTCTTTCCATCCCCCCGCCGGCACTCGGTTGGTAATCATGGGCATGGTATTTTATCAAATCACGTCATTCTTTGGGGCACATGTGAGGAACACAAATGTGAACAAGCCTGAATGGTCCCCAGAACTATTTGCAACTGAAAACTCTCACCCCAGTAGTGACTCAATCCCATACTGCCAGGAGCACTCTGCTTGCGTACAGGATCCCTTAACCGCTCGTCCAACACGACCAGACAAAGGCGTTCGAAATGTTATGGATTGTTTTGGTAGTTTAGTTCATAATTTTGTTTGTTGGTGGGAAGTTTAGTTTGTAATGTTGTGGATTGTTGGGGGGGGGGGGGGTCGGTTTAGTCCTTAATGTTGTGGATTGTTGGGTAGTAGTTTAGTTAGTAATATTGTATTTTGTTACAGATAGTTTAGTTCGTAATGTTGTGGTTTGAGGAGGTGTAGTTAATATTGTGGATTGGTGGGGGTAGTTTAGTTCGTAATGTTGTTGTTTGGATGGGGGGTAGTTTTGTTCGAAAAGTTGTGGACTGTTGGGGGGAGGGCGGTTTAGTCCACTAATGTTGTGCATTGTTAGGTGGTAGTTTAGTTCGTAATATTGTGGATTGTTATTCGGTTGTTTAGTACGTAATGCTGTGGCTTGATAGTAGGTATATAGTTAAAACACTTTAACGCAACCGCGTCGGGAATACCCGACAGGTATTTTTCTATCGGTTGTGTGACCGCCTTACCTTGAGATACCTTGAGGTGCTTCCGGGGCTAATCGTCCCCGCGGCCCGGTCATCGACCAGGCCTCCTGGTTGCTGGACTGATCAACCAGGCTGTTGGACGCGGCTGCTCGCAGCCTGACGTATGAGTCACAGCCTGGTTGATCAGGTATCCTTTGGAGGTGCTTATCCAGTTCTCTCTTGAACACTGTGAGGGGTTTGCCAGTTATGTCCCTTATGTGTAGTGGAAGCGTGTTGAACAGTCTCGGGCCTCTGATGTTGATAGAGTTCTCTCTCAGAGTACCAGTTGCACCTCTGCTTTTCAACGGGGGTATTCTGCACATCCTGCCATGTCTTCTGGTCTCATGTGATGTTATTTCTGTGTGCAGGTTTGGGACCAGCCCCTCTAATATTTTCCACGTGTAAATTATTATGTATCTCTCCCGCCTGCGCTCAAGGGAATACAGATTTAGGCTCTTAAGTCGGTCCCAATAGTTTAGATGTTTTACCGAGTGGATTCTAGCAGTAAAGGACCTCTGCACTCTCTCCAGGTCAGCAATTTCACCAGCAGTGAAAGGGGCTGTCATTGTGCAGCAGTACTCCACTCTAGAGAGCACAAGCGTTTTGAAAAGTGTCATCATCGGTATAGCATCTCTAGTGTGAAAAGTTCTTGTTATCCAACCTGTCATTTTTCTTGCAGTTGTGACGGCTACTTTATTGTGTTCTTTAAAGGTAAGGTCTTCCGACATGAGTACACCCAGATCCTTTACATTGCCTTTTCGTTCTATGTTATGATTTGCCTGAGTTTTGTACGTGGTTTCCGTTTTTATATTTTCATTTTTTCCATAGCGCATGAGCTGGAACTTGTCTTCGTTAAACACCATATTATTTTCTGTAGCCCATAGAAAGACCTGATCTACATCTGACTGGAGGTTCGCCGTGTCCTCTATGTTGCCTACTCTCATGAAGATCCTAGTGTCATCTGCAAAGGATGATACAGTGCTATAGGTTGTGCTCTTGTCTATGTCCGATATGAGGATGAGAAAAAGTACTGGAGCAAGCACAGTACCCTGGGGGACTGAGCTCTTAACGGTTGACGGGTTGGATTTTATTTTGTTGACTATTACACATTGGGTTCTGTTGGTCAGGAAATTGTAGATCCATCTGCCTACTTTTCCGGTAATTCCTTTTGAGCGCATTTTATGGGCAATAACACCATGGTCACATTTATCAAAAGCTTTTGCGAAATCTGTGTAAATTACATCAGCGTTTTGTTTGTCTTCCATAGCATCTAATGCCATATCATAGTGGTCCAGCAACTGCGACAGGCAAGAGCGCCCTGTTCTGAAACCATGTTGTCCGGGGTTATGGAGATGCTGTGATTCCATGTATTTTGTGATCTTACTTCTTAGCACTCTCTCAAAAATTTTTATGATGTGCGATGTTAGTGCTATCGGTCTGTAATTTTTTGCCTCTGCCTTATTTCCTCCTTTATGAAGTGGTGCTATCTCTGCTGTTTTTAGTATATCAGAAATAACGCCAGTATCTAGGCTTTGTCTCCACAGAATGTGAAGGGCCTGCGATAGTGTTTTTTTACAGTTCTTGATGAATATGGAGTTCCAAGAATCCGGGCCTGGTGCGGAGTGCATAGGCATACTGTTTATGGCTTCTTCAAAATCCAGTGGGGATAGGGTGACCTCTGATATATGATTTGATGTTGGTATCATATCCATGAAAAATTCATTTGGGTTATCGATCTTTAGTGCGTTTAATGGCTCGCTGAAGACAGAGTCGTATTGCTTCCTCAGTAGCTCGCTCATTTCTTTGTTGTCATCGGTGAAAGTTCCATCTTCCTTTCGCAGGGGCCCGATACTAGATGTGGTTTTTGATCTTGATTTTGCATAGGAGAAAAAATATTTCGGGTTTCTCTCTATTTCACTGATGGCCTTTTGCTCTCTTTCCCTCTCCTGCGTTTTGTATGATTCTTGTAACTTGAGTTCAATTTTTCCTATTTCGCTACCTAACCTTCGCCGTTCCTGAGATAGGGTGCGACTCTCAAGTTGTACCGTGATTCGTTTTCTTCGCCTATATAGGGAACGACGTTCTCGTTCCAATCTGCATCTCTTCCTCTTTTTTTCTTAGGGGGATGCGGTTTGTACATATTTCTAGTGCTACTGAGCTTATTTTTTCCAGGCACTGGTTCAGGTTCGCATTTCCTAGCTGTTCTTCCCAGTTTATTTCTGTGAAGTCCTGGTTTATTTGCTCCCAGTTTATCTGTTGATTATTGAAGTTGAATTTGCTGAAATCTCCTCCACCGGGAATCTGGACTGGTTTTGAAGGTCTATTCCCCATGGTTGTCATAACTTCAATTAAGTTGTGATCTGAGTAACAGGTATTTGTAATCATTATGTTCCTGATCAATTCATCATTATTAGTGAAAATGAGGTCCAGCGTGTTCTCCTTCCTGGTTGGTTCTACCGCGTCGTAAATAGCCGCGCGATTTAAAAAAAACATTATAAATCCATTTCGTATTGGATCGACTTGGGGTTAGTATGAAAATGTTTGCCATTATATTTCCGTTTTCTCTAACAGGCACATGGCCTTTTAAAGAAAACGGCATTGTATTGTAATTTAGTGGAGAGACTATTGAATTGTTGACACAACGAGGGTAAACGCCCACTTCACACTCTTGGTTTGGGCCGCGATCATGATTCTACATTGATATGCATATGTCTGTGTAGGGAAATTTATTGCGAGTTCAGTGATATAAAATTAAACGCTGTAGAACTAATGTGGAGCTGACAACAAACAAAAGAGTATGAACATTTTGTTGCTGTTTGGGCGTCACGGCCAAACGTGACAGTGATCTATGTTTTTATTTATTTCGTGGTGGAATAGCTAATGCTTTGGTGACATTTTATACATATGATCTTGTAGAGAATTTTATTGCCAACACATTGATACCAAAATGAAATACTTAGCTCGAGAATTGATGTAAGGAGAGTGAAAAATTTATACATTTTTTGGTGTTTACACTCAAGGGCCCAAAACGCCCTGCGCACAAGGCGCTTTTTTTTTTAATGAGTGCCGCGCGCGCGAAAGTGTTAAGTTCGTAATGTTGTGGATTATTGAAAGGTAGTTTAGTTCGTAATGGTGTTGATTCTTCGGTTGTAGTTTAGTTTGTAATGTTGTGGATTGTTGGGTTTTAGTTTAGTTCGTAATGTTGAGGATTATTGGGGTAGTTTAGTTCGAAATGTTGTGGATTGTTTGGGGTAGTTTTTTCTTTAATGTTGTGCATTGTTGGGTGGTAGTTTAGTTCTTAATTTTGTGGTATGTTGATGGGAAGTTTAGTTCGTAATGCTGTGGATTGTTGGAGGGGGGGGCAGTATTGTCCTTTTTGTTGTGGATTGTTGGGTTGTAGTTTAGCTCCTATTGTTGTGGTATGTTGGTGGGAAGTTTAGTCCATAATATTGTGGATTGTTGGGTGGTAGTTTAGTTCATAATGTTGCATTTTGTTAGAGATAATTTAGTTCGTAGCGTTGTGAAATGTTGGATGTAGTTTAATTCGTAATGTTGTGGATTGTTCCTCAAGTAGGTCAACCTCCTCAAGTAGGTCAAGTCTTATAACACAATGTTACACTATCAGCAAGAGAATATATATCTATAAACACATACAAGGAAAACCAGCTTATGACTGCAATAACATAAATATTAGTATAAATGTTCCTTGATATGCAACAATGATCAACCGATCCCCCTATCAGTCCTAGAACACATTTGTATGTCTCTGACGGTAATCCAACCAACGACTGTAACCCTAAACTTTAGCATAAGTAATCCTTGGCACAAAAATGGCAAACAATCACTCACCTTATACTGTGTCTTGCACGCTAATGACAACCAAACACTCTACCAACTCCCTACAAGTAATCAACCAGAACTTCCCTTCCACATCTGGAAGTTCACTACCCTGATATCTTCAGGTTCTTCCGGGTTTATTTACCAGGATCCTCCGCAACTCTTCCAGGCTGCTACATCATGAAGTCTACCTTGAACAACAAAGGTGCTTCACCACTTCCACCAGGGTCCTCCACAGCTCTCCTGGCTGCTACACCATGACGTCTTCCTTGATCAACAATGGTGCTTCACCACTGGTATCACAAAAGCATGTAAACTCTTCTCCACTGCTTCTCCTCTGACAGTTTGAGGTCCAACTCCTCACTATAGGGACTGCTCTTCCACAGACCTCAGTACCTTCCACAACCTTGGAGTCTCATCAACTACTCCCTCTCTGCTGGCTTCGAAGTTCTCAGCAACTTCTTCCCCCAGACAAACCTGCAACCCATTGACACACCAATAAAAATGTCTCCTTATAAACACATAAACGAAATAATCCACACAATATGTTTGCATCCAACATCTATCTGCTCTCTACATGCTGTGAGTGTGGACTCCCCCGTTTGGGCTGGTCCATCCTCCACCTGGGGCAGGCGGCTCCTCACTCCTGGAGCTGTCCTCCGCCGCCAGCCAGTCAGTTGGCTCCAGGCGGTCGACGGAAGAGGACATGCCGCTCGTCCCTCCAGCTGTCTCTCCCATCTCCGTCTTCTTATTGAGGCTTTCTGCCTTATCAAAACATGCTTAATGTACCCATAAACATTCGCTACGATCGCTGGGCACATGATCAACTATAGGCAACCACTGTAAACTGGTTAAAATTGTGCTTACCACAAAAAGTTCCCCTGCAGGGTGCTCTCCCTCTGACGGAGTCTGACCAGGGTGCTCCCGTAGCCCTCGATAATGTCTCTGGGCGGCTTAACAAACTCTCCTCGCCGTCCAGGACTTGAGACCACACGTTCCTGTCATGTTCACAGAAAACGGTACCATCCGTTTTCTATGTATTGCGGCTGGGACGCCAGTACAGGAGGAAAACAAAGCTACAGGACGCCTACCAGCTTGGGAGCTACTATAGTCATGTAATCAGTTTAAGTATTAAAGTCAGTAACCAGGAATTACTTTACATCAACCTTACAACCAAGACTTCCTCAGATATATACAAACACCACATTGGCGACGTGGATGAACTGGGAATGCAGGTATTTGTTCAACTTCAAACACAAGGAAGGAGCGCATGCTGTCTCGCCCAGAGGAGGATGGAGAAGCTGTCTGTGAGCACCACAGGGGTCAACACCTCCTCCAGGTGCTCTACAGGGGTCAACACCTCCTCCAGGTGCTCTACAGGGTCAACACCTCCTCCAGGTGCTCTACAGGGGTCAACACCTCCTCCAGGTGCTCTACAGGGTCAACACCTCCTCCAGGTGCTCTACAGGGGTCAACACCTCCCCCATGTGCTCTACAGGGTCAACACCTCCTCCAGGTGCTCTACAGGGTCAACACCTCCTCCAGGTGCTCTACAGGGGTCAACACCTCCTCCAGGTGCTCTACAGGGTCAACACCTCCTCCAGGTGCTCTACAGGGGTCAACACCTCCCCCATGTGCTCTACAGGGTCAACACCTCCTCCAGGTGCTCTACAGGGGTCAATACCTCCTCCAGGTGCTCTACAGGGTCAACAACTCCTCCAGGTGCTCTACTGGGGTCAAGACCTCGTCCAGGTGCTCTACTGGGGTCAACACCTCCTCCAGGTGCTCTACAGGGTCAACATCTCCTCCAGGTGCTCTACAGGGGTCAACACCTCCTCCAGGTGCTCTACAGGGTCAACACCTCCTCCAGGTGCTCTACAGTGGTCAACACCTCCCCAGGTGCTCTACAGTGGTCAACACCTCCCCCAGGTGCTCTACAGGGTCAACACCTCCTACAGGTGCTCTACAAGGGTCAACACCTCCCCAGGTGCTCTACAGGGTCAACACCTCCTCCAGGCGCTCTTCAGGGTTAACACCTCCTACAGATGCTCTACAGGGGTCAACACCTCCTCCAGGTGCTCTACAGGGTCACCACCTCCTCCAGGTGCTTTACAGGGATCAACAACACCTCCAGGTGCTCTACAGTGATCAACACCTCCTCCAGGTGCTCTACAGGGGTCAACAACACCTCCAGGTGCTCTACAGTGGTCAACACCTCCTCCAGGTGCTCTACAGGGGTCAACACCACCTCCAGGTGCTCTACAGGGTCAACACCTCCTCCAGGTGCTCTACAGGGGTCAACACCTCCTCCAGGTGCTCTACAGGGTCAACACCTTCTCCAGGTGCTCTACAGGGGTCAACACCTCCGCAGGTGCTCTACAGGGTCAACACCTCCTCCAGGTGCTCTACAGGGGTCAACACCTCCTCCAGGTGCTCTACAGGGTCAACACCTCCTTCAGGTGCTCTACAGGGGTCAACACCTCCTCCAGGTGCTCTACAGGGGTCAACACCTCCTCCAGGTGCTCTACAGGGTCAACACCTCCTCCAGGTGCTCTACAGGGTCAACACCTCCTCCAGGTGCTCTACAGGGTCAACACCTCCTCCAGGCGCTCTACAGGGTCAACACCTCCTACAGATGCTCTACAGGGGTCAACACCTCCCCCAGGTGCTTTACAGGGTCACCACCTCCTCCAGGTGCTCTACAGGGGTCAACACCTCCTCCAGGTGCTCTACAAAAGTCAACACCTCCTCCAGGTGCTCTACAGGGGTCAACACCACCTGCAGGTGCTCTACAGTGGTCAATACCTTCTCCAGGTGCTCTACAGGGGTCAACACCACCTCCAGGTGCTCTACAGTGGTCAACACCTCCTCCAGGTGCTCTACAGGGGTCAACACCACCTCCAGTTGCTCTACAGGGGTCAACACCTCCTCCAGGTGCTCTACAGGGTCAACACCTCCTCCAGGTGCTCTACAGGGTCAACACCTCCTCCAGGTGCTCTACAGGGGTCAACACCTCCTCCAGGTGCTCTACAGGGTCAACACCTCCTCCAGGTGCTCTACAGGGGTCAACACCTCCCCCATGTGCTCTACAGGGTCAACACCTCCTCCAGGTGCTCTACAGGGTCAACACCTCCTCCAGGTGCTCTACAGGGGTCAACACCTCCTCCAGGTGCTCTACAGGGTCAACACCTCCTCCAGGTGCTCTACAGGGGTCAACACCTCCCCCATGTGCTCTACAGGGTCAACACCTCCTCCAGGTGCTCTACAGGGGTCAATACCTCCTCCAGGTGCTCTACAGGGTCAACACCTCCTCCAGGTGCTCTACTGGGTCAAGACCTCGTCCAGGTGCTCTACTGGGGTCAACACCTCCTCCAGGTGCTCTACAGGGTCAACACCTCCTCCAGGTGCTCTACAGGGGTCAACACCTCCTCCAGGTGCTCTACAGGGTCAACACCTCCTCCAGGTGCTCTACAGTGGTCAACACCTCCCCCAGGTGCTCTACAGGGTCAACACCTCCCCCAGGTGCTCTACAGGGTCAACACCTCCTCCAGGTGCTCTACAAGGGTCAACACCTCCCCAGGTGCTCTACAGGGTCAACACCTCCTCCAGGCGCTCTTCAGGGTTAACACCTCCTACAGATGCTCTACAGGGTCAACACCTCCTCCAGGTGCTCTACAGGGTCACCACCTCCTCCAGGTGCTCTACAGGAGTCAACACCTCCTCCAGGTGCTCTACAAGGATCAACACCTCCTTCAGGTGCTCTACAGGGGTCAACACCACCTCCAGGTGCTCTACAGTTGTCAACACCTCCTCCAGGTGCTCTACAGGGGTCAACACCACCTCCAGGTGCTCTACAGTGGTCAACACCTCCTCCAGGTGCTCTACAGGGGTCAACACCTCCCCAGGTGCTCTACAGGGGTCAACACCTCCCCCAGGTGCTCTACAGGGGTCAACATCTCCTCCAGGTGCTCTACAAGGGTCAACACCTCCTCCAGGTGCTCTACAGGGGTCAACAACTCCCCCAGGTGCTCTACAGGGTCAACACCTCCTCCAGGTGCTCTACAGGGGTGAACACCTCCTCCAGGTGCTCTACAGGGTCAACACCTCCTCCAGGTGCTCTCCAGGGGTCAACACCTCCAGGTGCTCTACAGGGGTCAACACCTGCAGGTGCTCTACAGGGTCAATGCTACGACCCTGGGTTCTTCAGTTGGAAACCAGAGGTCAAATTTGAGCTAAATAAACTACCTTATATTATTGGACGCATTGCGAGCTGCATTTGTTTGTATCTTCCCTGCCAGACGTAAGACAATTCCTGTTGCTCACAAAGCATTCAGACTCTTGTGCTTCTTGTGGATTAAGTAACATTGTTATAAGATTAACTATCCTTAGAACGAGTAAAGTAACATTATGAGGCATAGGGGAAGATGTTTTAATGTGCATAGCTGCATGATCAATTAGGCTCTTCCCGGCACCACACAATGCGGGAGGCTGATCTGGGCTGAAGCGTCCTTCTGGTCTGAGCTGGCGTGGTGTGGACAGGATCCTCCTACCTTCCTCCTCGTTTCTTTATTTCTGTATTCTTTCCAAGCTAAGTACTGTGTTCATTCTTCATTGTCTGGCTTAGGCGTGCTCTAATGTGTAGAGTATTATATTTTGTAGGAGTTAGGTGTTCCCATTGTTGGTATTACTAGTTATTCTAAGAGGGGGTCCCATTGGAACCACGTGGTCCCCCTACCCTAAGCTGACTCTAACTTCAAGTAATTCAACAGTAGAGCTTTACCCTAGCTTGTGTTCAGTGTAAACCCTTGTATCCTGCTTATGTGGACCAAGGCTTTTAACGTAAGATAGTGTGGTAAAGTTATTATAATTATTGTTGTTGGTGTGAATGTATACGGGGGGTTGTTAAGAGGGTTTAATAAATAAAGTAGTCTTGAGGTGTATCATATCCATTACTCCTGTTGTAGTGTCATAGTTGACTGTATCCCAGATGACAGATCTGTTTTAAAACCTTAAAGTATAAACAGGAACCTATGTTCCTTGGGGGCCGACCCTAATTGTGTCACTACCCAGTTACACCTTGATTCTAACTGCTTGCCCTTACTTCCATATAACACTAGGCCCCACAGTACAACAGCTCCACGCCTTCATTTTGTAACAAGTGGTTGGCCAGTCCGGGATGAACTTTATTATTGTAAAAAATTAGATTTTTGAGTGCCAAAACTAAAAATTCTTGTTTCCGCAGAATGGTTGTGTGCTCGCCTAGGGTCCAACTCATTTGGCATAGGACATTCTTTGCACTGACTGGACACCCAGCTGGATCCCTTCACGATTAAGGTTAGTGTGGCCTTGTGTTAGGGGCCGTGCAAATTTTTGCTTTTTTCCAATTTTTATTTTTTAATTTTTTCTGTGGCTAGGAGCTAAAATTATTAGTGATGGCATCTGAAATGCAGGAACTAGCAATGGAGCCTTCATTGGTAGAGATAAAGAAACTTACCAAGGGGCAGTTTGGTTGGTGTCGGAAAAGTTGTTCAATGTCAACCAATATTATTTGACTAGTTGTATATGAAAGGTGCTGAAATTGTCCCAAGTTTCAGTACTGCAGCGTAAATAGAAAGGGAGTTTTTTTGTTGTTGTTTTTTCCAACGTTTTTTACACATTTTCAAGTCTACACTTCAGAACACACGTTTCAGATATAATTATTCTGTGACACTTTTCTGACACATTAACATATAATAAAAGATTGTGTGTGTTTTAGAATTTCCAAAACATCTTTAGTTTTCCTAATACAATTGTTCAAATTTCCCCCAAAAAATTATGCAAATATGGCATGTTTATTGCTATTATAAAATCAATAAATGAACTTAGAGAAAAATGAAAGCATGCAAATGTAGAGACATGCCCTCCACATATACTATGTAAGTTTCATGTAAATTGAATAAAAAATTAATCAGTTTTGTAAACGTTTGTGTCAATTGAAAAAAAAAAACAGAAATTAATAAAGTCTAAGGTTCTAAAATCTGTGGCTGAGGTTGACATGAACCAATTTTCTCCAAAATTGGCATCCCTACAGATAGGCTTATGTACAGTAAGGTGTGTAAGTTTGATGCAAATCGCCCGAAAAAAAAAATGAAAAAAAAATCCTTTTTCTTTTCTTATTTTTTTTTCCAAATAAACTAACTATAATATTTGTTTAATATATGCTATTGTGATAGCAAAGAGTCATAGCTATGATTTCAGTTGACACTTTTGATTCATAATCGATTTTGACCATTTTGGCATAATTTTCACAACTACTTCAATATTGTTTTTCTCCCTTCCTATTCATGCTACGATGCTGAAACTTGGACTAGATGAAACACTTTTCATATAGAACTTGTCAAAAAAGTTTGATTGAAATCGAACGAGTTTTCATTTTTGCATTTTTGGACCAAACGCTCCCTTTACCAAGTCTAAGTTAGTATTGTTAGGCAAGGAATTTGGCCTAGAATTAAATACCGCAAATAAAAAGTGGACTTTGGTGAATGAAATAGTACAACATTGTATCGTTGAAGGGCTATTGGCAAGTGATACTCCTTTATGCCAGCCTAGCCAAGCAGAAAGTGCAGCTCATACAGACAGAGAGTTAGCTCTAGAGTTAGCAAAAATAAAATTAGAGGAGCAAAGACTCAAAACCGAGGAGGCTAGAATTAGAGCGAATGCCACTGGACCTCCACCTGCCGGGGATTCAAACCCCAGGCATTATGAGAAAAAGCATAACTTGCCTGAATTTTCAGTCAGATCCTGAAAAGTTTTTCAACCATTTTCAGAGATTGGCCATGTCCATGACCTGGCCAAAGGAAGAGTGGCTGAAAATCCTACAGGGAAGACTTAGGGGTAAAGCCCAAGATATTTTTATAAATATGCCTGACGACGAGTGTTTTGAATATGATAAAGTTAGGGAACGAATTTTGAGGGCGTATGAAATTACTCCTGAAGCTCACTGCCAAGCTTATCGCAACCTTAGGCCTACTCACAACCAACCGTTCACTGAATTTGCTAATGATCAAATTAGATTGTTTGATAAATGGATTCGCTCGGCTAAAGCCGAAACATACGAGGCACTGAAGAATGTAATTTAAGGGAACAGTTTATAGATGATATGCCAGATAATGTAGCACAGTATTTAGAGGAAGGATAGAGGTAGATTCTAAAATAGGGGATTTGGCCAAGATGGCAGAAAACTACCAGTTGGCGGGCAAAAGGCCCAATAAAATAATTTTACCCCACAGAGTAGCAAAACTTATACACACAGCCAGTCCAGACCAGCTCATTCTAACCCTTTAACTAATGCACCTTTTCTTTCAGACATAACTAACCCTGTTAAATTGTCTAGCCCCACGACACTTAAGAGTGAACCGAAGGGTAATTCTGATAGTAAAGTCTCTTCTCCCCGACGTGTCTGTGGTCACTGTAAACGTTCAAGCCACGTTATTAGCCGTTGTTGGCAACTGTACCCGGAAAAAAGACCCAATGCTCTCGTTGTGACACAGGGCTTGGGGCCTTCTGAAGGGTTAGGGAGTAAGACCTCCAACCCACAGTGGTTGGACCTGCTTACCCCATTCTTATCGAAAGGGAGACTACTTTTGTCTGAGGGTTCTTCATGGAGGGACGTGGTGATCTTACGAGACACCGGTGCCATCCAGACTTTAATTTTAGAGTGCTTTGCATGGTGCCAATACTCTCGACACTGGAGAGGTGGTACTGGTCGAGGGTGTCACCAGTGATACTTGAGCAGTACCCCTCCATAAGGTTATCCTGGAATCTGATTTCCACAGGGTATTTGTACAGTCGGAGTCACTTCGTACCTACCTTTCCCTAATGTTGATGTAATATTGGGTAATGATTTAGCCGGGGATAAGGTAGGGGACTCCAGACTGCCTGTTATGTTGCCTACCCTAAGGTTTGCCTGGATCCACCCGCCGCAGAGGATAATGTTGTGTACCCTGCGTGCGTGGTGACTAGGTCTATGGGACTTAAATGTAAGGGCAGCCCTGTGCTTGCCAAGGTGGTAAATCCCGAGGACACGAGGGACTTTCCGAGTGGTGAAAGCCCAGTGGGCCTTGCGGACACATTCATGGTCCGACTCGATGCCGTGGCCGAGGACATTGTGGAGAGCCTGCCACCGCCGACTACCGAGAGTAGTGAGGAGGTGGAGGAGAACACTGTTGAGCCTCAGCCAATGCCAGCTGACCAAGGCCAGGATGCTCCTTGAGTGAGTTACAGAAAGCTGATCCCAGTCTTGCAGATTGTCATGAGGCAGCCATCTCTATGGAGGAAATTGTAGACACAGCAACTGGGTACTACTACAATGATCGGATTTGATGAGAAAATGGAGACCACAGAGTGCTCCCTTGTCAAATGAGTGGGAGGTAGTCCACCAGGTTATGTTGCCGACCTGCTATAGAGAGAGAGTTTTGTCAGCTGCCCATGATGATCCTATGGGGGACATCAAGGCATTAGTATACTTATCGCAAAATCTGCAAGTATTTTTTCTGGCCCAAGCTGAAAAGCGATGTGGAAAATTTTGAATGCATGTATTGCTTGTCAACTTGTTGGGAAACCAAACCAGACTCCACCTAAAGCTCCTCTAAGGCCTATTGTCGTGCCGGAGGAACCATTTTCTCATGTGGTAATGGACTGTGTTGGTCCATTACCTAGAACTAAGTCTGGTAATATTTACCGAATGACGATGATGTGTATCACGACCGTTACCCAGAGGCTGTTTGCTGTAAGGAACATCCGAGCAAAGACTGTTGTTGCGTATGTTGCAATTTTTTTCCACTTTTGGACTGCCTCGGGTCGTGTAAACTGACAATGGTACTAATTTTAAGTCTGATACTTTTGAACAATTTTGTAAGGACCATGGAATAACTCATAAGGTTTCCAGCCCATACCATCCACAGAGTCAGGGGGTAATTGAACGGTTCCATCTAACTCTGAAGCAGATGTTGAAGACATCGTGCGAGAGTTCCCATACCTTCTGGGACGAGAACTTGCCGTATGTTTTGTTTGCTGCTAGAGAGGGGTTGCAAAGTTCACTGGGTTGCTTCTCCTTTGAGTTAGTCTTTGGCCATAAAGTTCGTGGACCCTTGCAAATGTTACAGAAGAATCTGTTAGGGAACGTAACGTTAACCGAAGGTTCGGCTTTCTTTGCGCAACACCGCCAGAGACTCGAGGACTGCAAGGCTGCTGCACTAAAGTATCTTGGGAAGGCCCAAGAAAATATGAAAGAACGAAACGATGCTAAGGCTAAGTTGCGGGTATTTCAGCCTGGTGACCCTGTCCTGGTATTAAAGCCTCGACTAGGGAGCACTATGTCCCACAAGTACGAGGCCCCTACATTGTGACAGAAAAGACTGGGGACCTCACGTACAAAGTGAGACACTCTGACAAGCGTAACCAGGTAATGCTCGTACACGTGAATCGGCTGAAGAAGTTCCAGGGCCCAGGCCCATTGCACTAACCAATGTTTCCATTTCCAGTGAGGGAGGGGATGATTGTTCTGGGGACCCAACTAATCTCATTCTCAATAATTCTAGTTCTGTGAATGCTGTGGAGGAGGGACTGTCCCATTTGCAGATGTCCCAACGTGACGAGGTGCAGTCGTTGCTTGACGAATTCTCCAGTCTGTTCGGGGAGGTCCCGACCCAGACTGATGCCATTTACCATGATGTCAAGTTGACGGACTACACCCCATTCGCCTTCAACCCTATCGGATGAGTCCGGAAAAGAAGGCCATCGTACGGAAGGAGGTCGACTTCTTGCTCCA
Source organism: Procambarus virginalis (assembly GCA_020271785.1). Lineage (NCBI taxonomy): Eukaryota > Metazoa > Arthropoda > Malacostraca > Decapoda > Cambaridae > Procambarus > Procambarus virginalis. Next base: position 413,198 of record WNGS01109749.1, read on the forward strand.
GCACGGCCTCATCAGGCGAGCCAGGGCTCTTGGTGCTCGCCCTGCCTTTTGGTCCCAAACCAGATGCTCCTGGCGATTATGCACCGACTACGGCAGCTCAACAAGGTGACCATTGTGGACGCCTATCCGTTGCCACGTCTCGAGGACTGCATCGACGAAATCGGGAACGCCACGTATGTCTCGAAATTCGATCTCTCAAGGGGGTACTATCAAATCCCGCTCACTGAACGTGCTAAACAACTAACTGCGTTCGTGACACCCGAGGGTGTTTGAGTATCAAGTGTTACCGTTCGGCTTGCGTAATGCCCCTGCCACGTTCCAGAGGCTAATGAACTCTTTGCTCGCTAATGTGCCAAATTGTCGGGCGTATTTAGATGACATTGTGCTCTTTGATAGTAATTGGGCTGACCACATAGCTAGGTTACGCCAGTTGTTCACAGTTTGAAACATGCAAATCTAACCTTAAATGCAAAAAGTGTCATTTTGGCCAAGGCACAGTGACGTACCTCGGTTATGAAGTGGGCCAAGGAAAAGTGTACCTCGGCAAGATAAAATCAGTGCCATCTGGACTATCCAGTGCTCCGGTCTAAAAAGGACATTCAAGGTTTATCGGTATGTGTGCGTACTATCGACGCTTTGTCAGAACTTTTCCAGTGTTGCCACTCCTCTCACAGACTTGTTGCGGAAGGCCGTTAAATTTAAGTGGTCATCGGACTGTGCAGAGGCATTTAAAAATTTGAAATTGATCTTAGCTTCCGCCCCAGTGCTTGCTAGTCCAAGGTTCGACCGTCCGTTTAAAATTCAGGTTGACGCGTCTGACTCGGGTGCTGTGCAGTGTTGTTGCAAACTGGGGATGATAAAGTGGAACACCCAGTATGTATTACTCTGTGAAATTTGACAAGGCGCAAAGCAATTATTCAGTGATAG
>WNGS01109749.1:427486-452462 GCA_020271785.1 Procambarus virginalis
CTCACACCAGAGAAGTGACTGGAACCCATACTGCCAGGAGCCCTCTGCTGGCGTACAGATCCATTAACTGCTCGACCAACACGACCGGACAAAAGAGGATGGTAGCCGAAGCAATTTCCATCCAACTGCCGGCCTCGGTTGGTATTCATGGGCATGGTATTTTATCAAATCGCCTCATTCTTTGGGGCACACGTGAGGAACACAAATGCGAACAAGCCTGAATGGTCCCCAGGACTATATGCAACTGAAAACTCACACCCCAGAAGTGACTCGAACCCATCTGCCAGGAGCAACGCAACTGTATGTACAGGTACACCTTAATCCGCTTGACCATCACGACCGGACAAATGAAATGATAGCCGAAGCTATTTGAACTACTTCCCTGCCAGCACTCGGTAGGTAATCTTGGGCATGGTATTTTATAAAATCACCTCATTCTTTGGGGCACACGTGAGGAACACGAATGCGAACAAGCTCGAATGGTCCCCAGGTCTATATGCAACTGAAAACTGATCCCAGAAGTGACTCGAACCCATACTGCCAGGAGCTCTCTGCTGGTGTATAGGATCCCTTATCTGCTCGGCCAACACGACCGGACAAAAGAGGATGGTAGCCGAGCTATTTCCTTCCCCCAACTGGCATTCGGTTGGTAGTCATGAGCATGGTATTTTATCAAATCACCTCATTCTTTGGGGTACACGTGTGGAACACAAATGCGAACAACCCTGAATGGTCCCCAGGACTATATGCAAGTTAAAACTCACACCCCAGAAGTGACTCGAACCCATACTGCCAGAGCACTCTGCTGGTGTATAGGATCCCTAACCGCTCGAAAAACACGAATGGACAAAAGAAGATGGTTGCCGAGGCTATTTCCATCCCCCCGCTGGCACTCGGTTGATAATCTTGTGCATCATATTTTATCAAGTCACCTCATTCTTTGGGGCACACGTGAGGAACAAAAATGTGAACAAGCTTGAATGGTCCCCAGGACTATATGCAACTGGAAACTCACACCCCAGAAGTGACTCGAACCCATACTGCCAGGAGCACTCTGCTGGTGTTCAGGATCCATTAACTGCTTGTCCAACACGACTGGACAAAAGAGGATGGTAGCCGAGGATATTTCCATCCCCCCAACGGCACTCAGTTGGAATTTTTGGGCATGGTATTTTATCAAATCACCTCATTCTTTGGGGCACACGTGAGTAACACAAATGCAAACAAGCCTGAATGATCCCCAGTTTTATACGCAACTGAAAACTCACACCCCAGATGTGACTCGAATCCATTCTGCCAGGAGCACTATGCTGGTGTTCAGAATCCCTTAACTGCTCGACCAAGACGACCGGACAAAAGAGGATGGTAGCTGAGTCTATTTCCATCCCCCCGCCGGCACTCGGTAAGTAATCTTGGGCATGGTGTTTTATGAAATCACCTCATTCTTTGGGGAACACGTGAAGAACTCAAATGCGAAGAAGCCTGAATGGTCCCCAGGACTATTTGCAACTGAAAACTCACACCCCAGAAGTGACTCGAACCTATACTGCCAGGAGCACTCTGCTGGCATAGAGGATCCCTTAACCGCTCGACCAACACGACCGCACAAAAGAGGATGTTGGCCTAGGCTATTTCAATCCCCCCCCCCCAGCACTCGGTTAGTGATCTTGGGTATGGAATTTTATCAAATCACTCCATTCTTTGGGGCACACGTGAGGAACACATATGCGAACAAGCCTGAATGGTCTCCAGGACTACATGCAACTGAAATCTCACACCAGAGAAGTGACTGGAACCCATACTGCCAGGAACACTCTGCTGGCATACAGGATCCCTTAACTGCTCGACCAACACGACCGCACAAAAGAGGATTGTAGTCGAGGCTATTTCCATCCCCCTGCTGGCACTCGGTTGGTAATCTTACGCATGGTATTTTATCAAATCACCTCATTCTTTATGCCCACGTGACTAACACAAATGCGAACAAGCCTGAATAGTCCCCAGGACTATATGCAACTGAAAACTCACACCCCAGAAGTGACTCGAACCCATACTGCCAGGAGCACTCTGCTTGCGTACAGGATCCCATAACCGCTCGTCCTACATGACCGGACAAAGGAGGATGGTAGCCGAGGCTATTTCCATTCCCACGCCGGCACTCGATTGGTGATCTTGGGCATGGTATTTTATCAAATCACCTCATTCTTTGGGGCACACGTGAGGAACTCAAATGCGAACAAGCCTGAATGGTCTCCAGGACTATATGAAACTGAAAACACACACCAGAGAAGTGACTCAAACCCATACTGCCAGGAGCACTCTGCTCGCATACAGGTTCCCTTAACCGCTCGACCAACACGACCGGACAAAAAAGGATGGTAGCCGAAGCAATTTCCATCCAACTGCCGGCACTCGGTTGGTATTCATGGGCATGGTATTTTATCAAATCGCCTCATTCTTTGGGGCACACGTGAGGAACAGAAATGCGAACAAGCCTGAATGGTCTCCAGGACTACATGCAACTGAAATCTCACACCAGAGAAGTGACTGGAACGCATCCTGCCAGGAGCAACGCAACTGGTATGTTCAGGGACGCCTTAATCCGCTTGACCATCACGACCAGACTTAATGAAATGATACCCGAAGCTATTTGAACTACTTCCCCGCCTGCACTCGGATGGTAATCTTGGGCATAGCATTTTATCAAATCACCTCATTCTATGGGGCACACGTGAGGAACACAAATGCGAACAAGCCTGAATGGTCCCCAGGACTATATGCAACTGAAAACTCACACCCCAGAAGTGACTCGAACCCATACTGCTAGGAGTACTCTGCTTATATACAGGATCCCTTAACCACTCGTCCAACACGACCGGACAAAGGAGGATGGTAGCCGAAGCTATTTCCATCCCACCGCCAGCACTTGGTTGGTGATCTTGGGCACGGTATTTTATCAAATCACCTCATTCTTTGGGGCACACGTGAGGAACAGAAATGCGAACAAGCCTGAATGGTCTCCAGGACTACATGCAACTGAATTCTCACACCAGAGAAGTGACTGGAACGCATCCTGCCAGGAGCCCTCTGCTGGCGTACAGGATCCCTTAACTGCTCGACTAACACGACCGGACAAAATAGGATGGAAGCCGAGGCTATTTCCATCCCCCCGCCGGCATTTGGTTGGTAATCTTAGGCATGGTATTTTATCAAATCACCTCATTCTTTGAAGCACACGTGAGGAGCACAAACGCGATCAAGCGTGAATGGTCCCCAGGACTATATGCAACTGAAAACTCACACCCCAGAAGTGACTCGAACCCATACTGCCAGGAGCACTCTGCTTGCGTACAGGATCCCTTAACCGCTCGTCCTACACGACCGGACAAAAGAGGATGGAAGCCGAGGCTATTTCCATCCCCACGCCGGCTCTCGGTTGGTGATCTTGGGCATGGTATTTTATCAAATCACCTCATTCTTTGGGGCACACGTGAGGAACACAAATGCGAACAAGCCTGAATGGTCTCTGTGGTATCTGTATATAGCTGAGATAGTCTTGTTAGAAAGGTTCATGTAAAGTCATTCCTGGTTACTGACTTTAATACTTATAAACGATTACATGACTAGAGCTCCCAAGCTTTGCAGGCGTCCTGTGCTTTGTTTTCCTCCTCTCCTGTGGCGTCCAGCCGCCGCACATAGAAAACGGATGGTACCATTTTCTGTGAACATGACATCCCTCCTTTTCTTTAAAAAGAATGAATACAGGATGTCTACCATGCTTGTAGCACAAAGCAAAGTTATTGACACAAAGTAAGTTATTAACATGTCAAGAAATATTGCATATATTTAACATTAATTAAGCACACAAAGAATTTAAACAATCTTTACCACAAAGGATTTCAATGTTAAAAATACATATGCAATGTTAAACAAACATGAAAGAAACTGTAATACAAAGTTACAAAATATTGAATGAGAGATCTACATTATTCAAACAATATTAAATTTAGATTAGCATAACAAGTAAATACTTTGCATTACATAGGAACACAATTAATCATCATATCGTGTAGGGCGTTTAACATGACGTTTTGGACGAGAGTCCTTAAATACAAAAATATCCCTCGAACTGTTTATCGAGTTATAACTCATTTTTTCTTTTTCTTTTGCACGACTTTGCACTTCATCATTTTCTACACTAGTTGGAATCACTTTGAAATAAGCCATATTACGTGTTATACTATGATCTCTATTACTCGCTGTTACCATAGTTCCTTTTACACTAATCACTTTATATGGTTTTGTATCATACGGCATATCTAGCTTTCCCTCTTTTTTCTTTTTAACGAGAACAGTATCTCCAACCTTTATGAATTGTTCCTTTGCACGTTGATCATGAGCAATTTTCATTTTGCCCTTGGCTAGTGCATCCTTCTGAGCGAGACGTTTATCCGTTATCTCGGCTGGCATGACAGGTAGTGCGATTCTCATAGGACGTCCAAATAAAAGTTCGCCAGGCGACTTGCCCAGTGTTCCATGCGGTGTTGCACGGTAGTTCCTGAGAAAAGCATACATAGCTTGTTTCCAGGATCGTCCTTCGGCATGAGCACAGCGTACAGCTTTCATGAGAGGTTGCATGAATCTCTCTACTTCTCCATTTGCTTGAGGATGTAGTGGCATCACACGGCGGTGTTTGAATCCAATATGCTCAGCAAAGTTGACGAAGTCTTGTCCATTAAATGGCGGTCCATTGTCCGTCTTGACAACTTCAGGAATGCCAAAGTTTGAAAAGATCTTGTCGAGCTTCGGGATGACAGCCTTTGCAGATGTGGAAGTGATGATTTCTACTTCTGGATAACGTGAGTGATCATCAATGACTACCATCAAGTACTCTCCAGTTGGTAGCGGTCCGCAGAAATCCATCGATACTTCCATCCATGGTGCAGCAGGTAGTGGTGAAGGTTGTAGAGGTGTTGGTCTTGAAGTATCCACTGCAGCTTGGCAAGGGACACAGGCATCATGCATGTCCTTAGCTTGACGATCAATGCCAGGAAACCATACCTTTTCTCGTAGCAGCTGTTTGGTCCTTACAAGACCTTGGTGTCCTTGATGTGCAAGCTTCAGAGCACGTTGCTGGAGAACAGCTGGAATAACGATACGAGTACCTCGCAGCACGGTGTCGCGTTGTTGCGTAACACTTAATTCTGTCTGGATGCGTTCAAGTGCTTTGAATGCATCGTGGTCAACTCCTGAGGGTGGGATGCGTGGAAACTTTTTCTTGGTCAATGCATCCACTGTTGCTTGCAGAGTTGGGTCCTCTAGGGTTGCAGTACGTATTTCATCAAGAGTGAGAGCCTTAGGGACTGCATCACAGGTTACAGAGTGTACATATTCCTCGGCAACTTGCTGATGCTTGGTGATGGTGAAACTGTTGGCAGGATGTCGACTGATGTAATCAGCGGGATTGCCTGCACCTGGCTTGTATTTCACCGTAAAGTTGTATGGTTGCAGACGAAGAGCCCATCTCTCAATGCGAGCTGGTGGTTTGGACTTTGAATTATTGAAGATGGTCTCCAACGGTTTGTGGTCAGTGACTATCGTGGTGAAGGGTGCATCAAGCAGATACACATTGAAGTATTCACAGCCCCATACAAGAGCAAGAGCTTCCTTCTCTGTCTGACTGTATCGTTTCTCAACATCTGTGAGAGAACGGCTGGCATAAGCAATTACTACTCTGGAATCTGGTTGACCAGGTTTGTGTTGGGCTAACACAGCACCTAAACCAACAGGACTAACATCCACCGTTAACTCAGTGTCCATTGATGGATCAAAGTATGCAGCAGTCGCATTTTCTACTAGTGCATCTTTCACAGCATCAAATGCATTTTGCTCGACATCGCTCCAGTACCACGATGCATTTTTCTTCAGGAGCTCACGTAGAGGCTTCGTAATGGTAGCAAAATCTGGAATGAATTGAGAACAGTAGTTTGCCATTCCCAGAATACTATGTACTTCAGTGGATGTTGAAGGAGGTGCAGCATTCTTGATATCTGCAACTTTCTTAGGATCTGGAGACAGACCTTTGTCACTAAGTACATGTCCAAAGAATTCAATTTTATGTTGATTGAACTCACACTTTGCTCGGCTTAGCGTCAAATTCTTTTCTCGTAAGCGTTGCAATGTTGCACGAAGAGCTTTGTCGTGTTCAGCTTGGGTACGGCCATAAACAATGATGTCATCAGACATGTTGTCAGCATTAGGTATATCTTGCAATACCTGGCTGATGATGTGCTGGAATACCTCAGCAGCACTGTTAATACCAAAACTCAGGCGCTTGTACCTATACAGACCTCGATGTGTCGTAAACGTTGTGATGAATCGACTCTCATCATCAAGTTCAAGCTGATGATAGCCCTTGTTTAAATCTAACTTGCTGAATACAGTTGCACCATTCAAGCGGTAGATCATATCATCTACAGTGGGTGTAGGATGGCGTTCACGCATTATTGCCTTGTTGGGAACACGCATGTCTACACAAATGCGTATCTCATCTGGATTCTTCGGCTTTGGTGGAGTGACAATTGGGCTTACCCATGGTGTTGGGCCTGTTACCGGTTCAATGATATCTAGTTCTATCAGCCTATCCAGTTCGGCATCGACTTTCTTGCGAGTATGGAATGGTTGTCGGCGATGTGGTTGGGCAACTGGAATTACATCTGGGTTGATATGCAGATGTACCTTGCTATCAGTATAACAACCTATGGATTTAAACCGATCAGAAAATTCAGCAACAATAGCATCAACATTGTTTGCAGATTCCACTGCTACAGCATTAGAAAGCTGAAGTAGCCCCAATTTGGTTGAAGTCTTGTAACTGAGTAAAGACTCCTTTGCATTCCTAACAACATGGAATGTAGTAATGAGCATTGCATTCTTTGACTTAATCTCTGCAGTGAAAGTTCCAATCACTGGTAAGGCTACCTTTGAAGCATAGGCAGTGGCTTTGCCATTGTAGTTTTCAAGCTTTGGGAACTGTTTTTTAAATTTTTCATAGTGGCACTCAGCAATGGTGTCAATGTTTGATCCAGTGTCAATAAGAATTTTGAGACAAATGCCAGCAATGTATACTATAGTCTCTGGGTGTTTGGAAGATCATTCCATTCTGTGATTGCTTGTACTCCACAAATATAATCACATTCACTGTCATCTGAGACTGGTTGTAATGAAATGTTGTCTTGTATATTATTAACATTCTTGATTTGAGGTGCAATATTGTGTTTGCCACCTCGACTCCTATGACCTGATCCTCGTACATTGCTTTTATTTATTGATTGTGGTTTCTTTAGTGCGGAACGACACATAGCACCAAAATGACCTAGTTTTCTACACTCATAGCACTTCTTACCTTGTGCAGGCAAACATTATCTTGGTGTGGGTAGTCTCCTCCACAATTGTAACATTTATTGTTGACAACCTCTGATGTGAGTCGTTGTGACTGCTTGAGTCTTGTTCCATGACTCCAGTTGTGATGTGGTTCTCGGCTCAATTTAATGTTAGGTTTGGCATGATATCTTCTATGATCATGGTGTCCTCCCTGAACCTTACATACTTCATGACTGTTAGTAACAGTGGCAGAACCGTTGTTGGCACTGCACTCCATGACACGAGCATCACGTGCAGCATCTTCCATTCGACGAGCCATATCCAGTATCTTGGTAAGAGAACTTTCATCATCAACAAGTTCTAGAGCTCTTCGACGGAGACGTGTAGATGTGCATGTTTCAATTATTTGCTGTTTGATTTCTTTGTCAACATCAGCAAATCACAATGGGTTGCTAAACCCTGCAGACGTGTATGGTATTGATCAACAGTTTCATTAGAGAGTTGTTTTGCTCTCCTGAAATGCATAATTTCCATAGCAGTATTTTGCCTTGGTTTGAAATGCTCAGTTAATTTGGCCTTGGCAGTGTCATAATCTTTGGCACCACCAGTATCTTTCAGTGTATCAAAGATGTCACAAACTCTATCACCTGCATAATGAAGTAGAAAGGCACGCTTTCTTTCAGCACTTTTGATGTCAGAAACTATCAACAATTTTCAAACCTTTTAAGCCATTTGACCACCTCTGTGACAGGTTTGTTGGTCACAGTCAGGATCAAAGCAGGAAACTGAGGTATATTTGCCATTTTTACTGAATAAATGTAAACTTATCACTTAAGTGTCCTCAGAATAATAAAACTTACTGCACTGTATATGTTATTTAAGAATTCACTGTAATTACTTAGAGAAGTGACTGGAACGCATCCTGCCAGGAGCACTCTGCTGGCTACAGGATCCCTTAACTGCTCGACCTAACACGACCGGACAAAATAGGATGGAAGCCGAGGCTATTTCCATCCCCCCGCCTGCACTCATTGTTGGTAATCTTGGCATGGTATTTTAATCAAATCTACCTCATTCTTTGGGAAGCACACGTGAGGAAGCACAAACTGAATCAAGCTGAAGGTCCCCAGGACTATATGCAAACTGAAAACTCACACCCCAGAAGTGCTCAAACCCCTACTGCCTAGGAGCACTCTGCTGGCGTACAGATCCCTTAACCGCACTCGTCCAACAGAACACGGACAAAAGAGGATGGTAACCGAGGCTATTTCCATCCCCCGCCATGGCCTCGGTTTGGTAGATCTTGGGCATTGGTATTTTATCAAATCACCTCATTCTTTGGGGCACATGAAGAACACAGACATGCGAACAAGCCTGAATGGTCTCTGTGGTATCTGATATAGCTGAGATAGTCTTGTTAGAAAGGTTCATGTAAAGTCATTCCTGGTTACTGACTTTAATACTTATAACGATTACATGACTAGAGCTCCCAAGCTTTGCAGGCGTCCTGTGCTTTGTTAACCTTCTCTCCTGTGGCGTCCAGCCGCCGCACATAGAAAACGGATGGTACCATTTTCTGTGAACATGACATCCCTCCTTTTCTTAAAAAGAATGAATACAGGATGTCTACCAAGATTGTAGCACAAAGCAAAGTTATTGACACAAAGTAAGTTATTAACATGTCAAGAAATATTGCATATATTTAACATTAATTAAGCACCACAAGAATTTAAACAATCTTTACCACAAATTATTTCAATGTTAAAAATACATTATCAATGGTTTAAACAAACATGAAAGAAAACTGTAATACAAAGTTACAAAATATTGAATGAGAGATCTACATTATTCAAACAATATTAAATTTAGATTAGCATAACAAGTAAATACTTTGCTTTGCATTACATAGGAACACAATTAATCATATCGTGTAGGGCGTTTAACATGACGTTTTGGACGAGAATCCTTAAATACAAAAATATCCCTCGAAGAACTGTTTATCGAGTTATACTCTTTTTTTTCTTTTTCTTTTGCACGACTTTGCACTTCATCGTTTTCTGCACTAGTTGGAATCACTTTGAAATAAGCCATATTACGTGTTATACTATGATCTCTATTACTCTCTGTTTCCATAGTTCCTTTTACACTAATCACTTTATATTGGTTTTGTATCATACGGCATATCTAGCTTTCCCTCTTTTTTTCTTTTTAACGAGAACAGTATCTCAACCTTTATGAATTGTTCCTTTGCATGATGGTCATGAGCAATTTCATTTTGCCCTTGGCTAGCTAGTGCATCCTTCTGAGCGAGACGTTTATCCGTTATCTCGGCTGGCATGACAGGTAGTGCGATTCTCATGGGACGTCCAAATAAAAGTTCGCCAGGCGCCTTGCCCCGTGTTCCATGCGGTGTTGCACGGTAGTTCCTGAGAAAAGCATACATAGATTGTTTCCAGGATCGTCCTTCGGCATGAGCACAGCGTACAGCTTTCATGAGAGGTTGCATGAATCTCTCTACTTCTCACTTTGCTTGAGGATGTAGTGGCATCACACGGCGGTGCTTGAATGCAATATGCTCAGCAAAGTTGACGAAGTCTTGTCCATTAAATGGCGGTCCCTTGTCCGTCTTGACAACTTCAGGAATGCCAAAGTTTGAAAAGATCCTGTCAAGCTTCGGGATGACAGCCTTTGCAGATGTGGAAGTGATGATTTCTACTTCTGGATAGCGTGAGTGATCATCAATGACTACCATCAAGTACTCTCCAGTTGGTAGCGGACGCAGAAATCCATCGATACTTCCATCCATGGTGCAGCAGGTAGTGGTGAAGGATGTAGAGGTGTTGGTCTTGAAGTATCCACTGCAGCATGGCAAGGGACTCAGGCATCATGCATGTCCTTAGCTTGACGATCAATGCCAGGAAACCATACCTTTTCTCGTAGCAGCTGTTTGGTCCTAATAAGACCTTGGTGTCCTTGATGTGCAAGTTTCAGAGCACGTGCTGGAGAACAGCTGGAATAACGATACGAGTACCCTCGCAGCACGGTGTCGCGGTTTTGCGTAACACTTAATTCTGTCTGGATGCGTTCAAGTGCTTTGAATGCATCGTGGTCAACTCCTGAGGGTGGGATGCGTGGGAACTTTTTCTTGGTCAATGCATCCACTGTTGCTTGCAGAGTTGGGTCCTCCAGGGTTGCAGTACGTATTTCATCAAGAGTGAGAGCCTTAGGGACTGCATCACTGGTTACAGAGTGTACATAATTCCTCGGCAACTTGCTGATGCTTGGTGATGGTGAAACTGTTGCAGGATGTCGACTGATGTAATCAGCGGGATTGCCTGCACCTGGCTTGTATTTCACCGTAAAGTTGTATGTTTGCAGACGAAGAGCCCATCTCTCAATGCGAGCTGGTGGTTTGGACTTTGAATTATTGAAGATGGTCTCCAACGGTTAGTGGTCAGTGACTATCGTGGTGAAGGGTGCATCAAGCAGATACACATTGAAGTATTCACAGCCCCATACAAGAGCAGGAGCTTCCTTCTCTGTCTGACTGTATCGTTTCTCAACATCTGTGAGAGAACGGCTGGCATAAGCAATTACTACTCTGGAATCTGGTTGACCAGGTTTGTGTTGGGCTAACACAGCACCCTAAACCCTGCTGGCGCACAGGATCCTTTAACTGCTCGACCAACATGACCGGACAAAAGAGGATGGTATCCGAGGCTATTTCTATTCCCCCGCCATCACTCGGTTGGTAATCTTGAGCAGAGTATTTTATCAAATCACCTCATTCTTTGGGGCACACGTGAGGAACACAAATGCGAACAAGCCTGAAGGGTCCCTAGGACTATATGCAACTAAAACTCACACCCCAGAAATGACTCGAACCCATATTGCCAGGAGCACTCTGCTGGCATACAGGATCCCTTAACAACTCGACCAACACGACCGGACAAAAGAGGATGGTATTCGAGGCTGTTCCTTCCCCCGCCGGCACTCGGTTGGTAATCTTGGGCATGGGATTTTATCAAAACACTTCATTCTTTGGGGCACACGTGAATGCCACAAATGCGAACAAGCCTAAATGGTCCCCAGGACTATATGCAACTGAAAACTCACACCCCAGAAGTGACTCGAACCCATACTGCTCGGAGCACTCTGCTGGTGTACAGGATCCCTTAACCTCTCGTCAAACACGACCGCACAATAGAGGATGGTTCCCGAGGCTATTTGCATTCCCCCGCCGGCACTCGGTTGGTGATCTTATGCATGGTATTTCATCAAATCACCTCATTCTTTGGGGCACACGTGAGGAAAACAAATGCGAACAAGCCTGAATGGTCCCCAGGACTATATGCAACTGAAAACTCACACCTTAGGAGTGACTCGAACCCATAATTCCAAGACCACTCTGCTGGCGTACACGATCCCTTAACCGCTCGACAAACACGACCAGAGAAAAGAGGATGGATGCCGAGGCTATTTCCATCCCCCCACCGGCACTCGGTTGGTAATCTTGGGTATGGTATTTTATGAAATCACCTCATTCTTTGTGGCACACGTGAGGAAGCCAAATGCGAACAGGCCTGAATGGTCCCCAGGACTATTTACAACTGAAAACTCACACCCCAGAAGTGACTCGAACCCATACTGACAGGAGCACTCTGATGGCGTACAAGATCCCTTAACTGCTCGACCAACACGACTGGACAAAAGAGGATGGTTGCCGAGGCTATTTCCATCCCCCCACTGGCACTCGGTTGGTAATCTTGGGCATGGTATTTTATCAAATCACCTCATTCTTTGGGGCACACATGAGGAACAGAAATGCTAACAAGCCTGAATGATCCCCAGGACTAAATGCAACTGAAAATTCACACCCCAGAAGTGACTCGAACCCATAGTTCCAGGAGCACTCAGATTGCGTACAGAACCCCTTAACCGCTCGACCAACACGACCGGACAAAAGAGGATGGCAGTTGAGGCTATTTCCATCCCCCCGCTGGTATTTGGTTGGGAATCTTGGGCATGGTATTTTATCAAATCACCTCATTCTTTTGAGCACACGTGAAGAACACAAATGCGAACAAGCTTGAATGGTCTCCAGGACTATATGCAACTGAAAACTCACACCCCAGAAGTGACTCGAACCCATACTGCCAGGAGCACTCTGCTTGCGTACAAGATTCCTTAACCGCTCGTCCAACATGACCGGACAAAGGAGGAATTTAGCCGAGGCTATTTCTATCCCCCTGCCGGCACTCGGTATTTAATCTTGGGCATGGTATTTTATCAAATCACCTCATTCTTTGGGGCACATGTGAGGAACACTAATGCGAACAAGCCTGAATTGTCTCCAGGACTACATGCAACTGATATCTCACACCAGAGAAGTGACTCGAACCCATCCTTCCAGGAGCGCTCTGATGGAGTACAGGATCCCTTAACCACTCGACCAACACAACCGGACAAAAGTGGATGGTAGCGAGGCTATTTCTATCCCCCCGCGGGCAAGCGGTTGGTATTTTTGGGCATGGTATTTTATCAAATCACCTTTTTCCTTGGAGCACATGTGAGGAACACAAATGCGAACAAGCCTGAATGGTCTACAGGACTATATGCATTTAAAATCTCACACCAGAGAATTGACTCGAACACATCCTGCCAGGAGCAATCTGCTGGCATACAGGATCCCTTAACCGCTCGACCAACACGACCGGACAAAAGAGGATGGTAGCTGAGGCTATTTCCATTCCCACCGCCTGCACTCAGTTGGTAATCTTGGGCATGGTATTTTTATCAAATCTCTTCATTCTTTGGGGCACACGTGAGGAACACAAATCTGAACAAGCCTGAATGGTCCCCAGGACTATATGCAACTGAAAACTCACACCCCAGAAGTGACTCAAACCCATACTGCCTGGAGCACTCTGCTGGCGTACAGGATCCCTTAACCGCTCGACCAACATGACCGGACAAAAGAGGATGGTAACCGAGGCTATTTCCATCCCCCCATTGGCACTCGGTTGGTAATCTTGGGCATGGTATTTTATCAAAATCACCTCATTCTTTGGGGCACACATGAGGAACACAAATGCAAACAAGCGTGAATGATCCCCAGGACTATATGCAACTGAAAATTCACACCCCAGAAGTGACTCGAACCCATACTTCCAGGAGCACTCTGATTGCGTACAGGACCCTTTAACCGCTCGACCAACACGACAGGACAAAAGAGGATGGCAGCTGAGGCTATTTCCATCCCCCCGCTGGTATTTGGTTGGTAATCTTGGGCATGCTATTTTATCAAATCACCTCATTCTTTGGAGCACATGTGAGTGTCATGTTCACAGAAAATGGTACCATCCGTTTTCTATGTGCGCGGCTCAGACGCCAGAGAGAGTAGAACAGAGGAGGTAAACAAAGCTACAGGACGCCTACCAGCTTGGGAGCTACAATAGTCATGTAATCAGTTTAAGTATTAAATTCAGTAACGAGGAATTACTTTACATCAACCTTACAACCAAGACTTCCTCAGATACACACAACATCACATTGGCGACGAGGATGAACAGGGAACGCAGGTATTTTGTTCAACTTAAAACACAAGGAAGAAGCATGCTGGCTCACGCCTGGAGGAGGAGAGAAGTCTGCTGTCTGTGAGCACCATACCCAATGCTGTGTGCTACCCCAAGCTGTGCTGACTGAAGCTGTGTATAGAGGAATCTGCAGACGCAAATAGTAGAACCAGTAGATAATAGTAGAACCAACCAGGAAGGAGAACACGCTGGACCTCATTTTCACTAATAATGCTGAATTGATCAGGAACATAATGATTACAAATACCTGTTACTCAAATCACAACTTAGTTGAAGTTATGACAACCATGGGGAATAGACCTTCAAAACCAGTCCAGATTCCCGGTGGAGGAGATTTCAGCAAATTCAACTTCAATAATAAACAGATAAACTGGGAGCAAATAAACCAGGACTTCACAGAAATAAACTGGGAAGAACAGCTAGGAAATGCGAACCTGAACCAGTGCCTGGAAAAAATAAGCTCAGTAGCACTAGAAATATGTACAAACCGCATCCCCCTAAGAAAAAAGAGGAAGAGATGCAGATTGGAACGAGAACGTCGTTCCCTATATAGGCGAAGAAAACGAATCGCGGTACAACTTGAGAGTCGCACCCTATCTCAGGAACGGCGAAGAAGGTTAGGTAGCGAAATAGGAAAAATTGAACTCAAGCTACAAGAATCATACAAAACGCAGGAGAGGGAAAGAGAGCAAAAGGCCATCAGTGAAATAGAGAGAAACCCGAAATATTTTTTCTCCTATGCAAAATCAAGATCAAAAACCACATCTAGTATCGGGCCCCTGCGAAAGGAAGATGGAACTTTCACCGATGACAACAAAGAAATGAGCGAGCTACTGAGGAAGCAATACGACTCTGTCTTCAGCGAGCCATTAAACGCACTAAAGATCGATAACCCAAATGAATTTTTCATGGATATGATACCAACATCAAATCATATATCAGACGTCACCCTATCCCCACTGGATTTTGAAGAAGCCATAAACAGTATGCCTATGCACTCCGCACCAGGCCCGGATTCTTGGAACTCCATATTCATCAAGAACTGTAAAAAACCACTATCGCAGGCCCTTCACATTCTGTGGAGACAAAGCCTAGATACTGGCGTTATTCCTGATATACTAAAAACAGCAGAGATAGCACCACTTCATAAAGGAGGAAATAAGGCAGAGGCAAAAAATTACAGACCGATAGCACTAACATCGCACATCATAAAATTTTTTGAGAGAGTGCTAAGAAGTAAGATCACAAAATACATGGAATCACAGCATCTCCATAACCCCGGACAACATGGTTTCAGAACAGGGCGCTCTTGCCTGTCGCAGTTGCTGGACCACTATGATATGGCATTAGATGCTATGGAAGACAAACAAAACGCTGATGTAATTTACACAGATTTCGCAAAAGCTTTTGATAAATGTGACCATGGTGTTATTGCCCATAAAATGCGCTCAAAAGGAATTACCGGAAAAGTAGGCAGATGGATCTACAATTTCCTGACCAACAGAACCCAATGTGTAATAGTCAACAAAATAAAATCCAACCCGTCAACCGTTAAGAGCTCAGTCCCCCAGGGTACTGTGCTTGCTCCAGTACTTTTTCTCATCCTCATATCGGACATAGACAAGAGCACAACCTATAGCACTGTATCATCCTTTGCAGATGACACTAGGATCTTCATGAGAGTAGGCAACATAGAGGACACGGCGAACCTCCAGTCAGATGTAGATCAGGTCTTTCTATGGGCTACAGAAAATAATATGGTGTTTAACGAAGACAAGTTCCAGCTCATGCGCTATGGAAAAAATGAAAATATAAAAACGGAAACCACGTACAAAACTCAGGCAAATCATAACATAGAACGAAAAGGCAATGTAAAGGATCTGGGTGTACTCATGTCGGAAGACCTTACCTTTAAAGAACACAATAAAGTAGCCGTCACAACTGCAAGAAAAATGACAGGTTGGATAACAAGAACTTTTCACACTAGAGATGCTATACCGATGATGACACTTTTCAAAACGCTTGTGCTCTCTAGAGTGGAGTACTGCTGCACAATGACAGCCCCTTTCACTGCTGGTGAAATTGCTGACCTGGAGAGCGTGCAGAGGTCCTTTACTGCTAGAATCCACTCGGTAAAACATCTAAACTATTGGGACCGACTTAAGAGCCTAAATCTGTATTCCCTTGAGCGCAGGCGGGAGAGATACATAATAATTTACACGTGGAAAATATTAGAGGGGCTGGTCCCAAACCTGCACACAGAAATAACATCACATGAGACCAGAAGACATGGCAGGATGTGCAGAATACCCCCGTTGAAAAGCAGAGGTGCAACTGGTACTCTGAGAGAGACCTCTATCAACATCAGAGGCCCGAGACTGTTCAACACGCTTCCACTACACATAAGGGACATAACTGGCAAACCCCTCACAGTGTTCAAGAGAGAACTGGATAAGCACCTCCAAAGGATACCTGATCAACCAGGCTGTGACTCATATGTCAGGCTGCGAGCAGCCGCGTCCAACAGCCTGGTTGATCAGTCCAGCAACCAGGAGGCCTGGTCGATGACCGGGCCGCGGGGACGATTAGCCCCAGAAGCACCTCAAGGTAGGACGCTGTGTACGAAACGATGCTTTGATGTGTACAAAACCTGATGTTTTGGTTACGAAATGACGCTTCGTGCTACAAAATTCTTCACGCTGTGAACCAACTGCTGTGCCAACTGCTGCCAACTGCTGTACCAACTGCTGCCAACTGCTGTGCTTCTGTGAGTAGGAGTAACACCACATGTATTCAGGGCTAGGTAAGAAATCAGTTGCTGCTGTGTTTTGCACTACTGTGAACTTTTGCATTAAAATGCTTGTGTGCCTTGCAAAATTAAAGTAATTACAGTGAATTCTTAACTAACATATTCAGTGCAGTAAGTGTTATATATTCTGAGGAACATTTTAAGTGATAAGTTTACATTTATTCAGTAAAAATGGCAAATATACCTCAGTTTCCTGCATTTGATCCTGACTGTGACCAGACGAACCTGTCACAGAGGTGGACCAAATGGCTTAAAAGGTTTGAAAATTTGTTGATAGTTTCTGATATCAAAAGTGCTGAAAGAAAGCGTGCCTTTCTACTTCATTATGCAGGTGATAGAGTTTGTGACATCTTTGATACACTGAAAGACACTGGTGGTGCCAAAGATTATGACATTGCCAAAGCCAAATAAACTGAGCACTTCAAACCAAGGCAAGATACTGTTATGGAAATTATGCATTTCAGGAGAGCCAGACAACTCTCTAATGAAACTGTTGATCAATACCACACACGTCTGCAGGGTTTAGCAGCCCATTGTGATTTTGCTGATGTTGACAAAGAAATCAAACAGCAAATAATTGAAACATGCACGTCTACACGTCTCCATCGAAGAGCTCTAGAACTTGTTGATGATGAAAGTTCTCTTACGAAGATACTGGACATGGCTCGTCGAATGGAAGCTGCTGCACGTGATGCTCGTGTCATGGAGTGCAGTGCCAACAACAGTTCTGCCACTGTTGCTAACAATGATGAGGTACTTAATTAAGGTTCAGGGAGGACACCGTAATCATAGAAGATATCATGCCAAACCTAACATTAAATTGAGCCGAGAACCACATCACAACTGGAGTCGTGGAACAAGACTCAAGCAGTCACAACGACTCGCATCAGAGGTTGTCAACAATAAATGTTACAATTGTGGAGGAGACTACCCACACCAAGGTAATGTTTGTCCTGCTCAAGGTAAGAAGTGCTATGAGTGTGGAAAACTAGGTCATTTTGGTGCTATGTGTCGTTCCGCACTAAAGAAACAACAGTCAATGAATAAAAGCACTGTATGAGGATCAAGTCATAGGAGTCGAGGTGGCAAACACAATATTGCCCCTCATATCCAGAATGTTAATAATATACAAGACAACATTACATTACAACCAGTCTCAGATGACAGTGAATGTGATTATATTTATGGAGTACAATCAATCACAGAATGGAATGATTTTCCAAACAACCCAGAGACTATAGTATACATTGCTGGCATTTGTCTCAAAGTTCTCATTGACACTGGATCAAACATTGACACCATTGCTGAGTGCCACTATGAAAAATTTAAAAAACAGTTCCCAAAGCTTGAAAACTACAATGACAAAGCCACTGCCTATGCTTCAAAGGTAGCCTTACCAGTGATTGGAACTTTCACTGCAGAGATTAAGTCAAAGAATGCAATGCTCATTACTACATTCCATGTTGTTAGGAATGCAAAGGAGTCTTTACTCAGTTACAAGACTTCAACCAAATTGGGGCTACTTCAGCTCTCTAATGCTGTAGCAGTGGAATCTGCAAACAATGTTGATGCTAATGTTGCTGAATTTTTTTGATCGATTTGAACCTACAGAACCTACCTATACTGATAGCAAAGTTCAGCTGCACATTAACCCAGATGTAATTCAAGTTGCCGAGGAATATGTACACTCTGTAACCTGTGATGCAGTCCCTAAGGCTCTCACTCTTGATGAAATCCGTACTGCAACCCTAGAGGACCCAACTCTGCAAGCAACAGTGGTTGCATTGACTAGGAAAAAGTTTCCACGCATCCCACCCTCAGGAGTTGACCAAGATGCATTCAAAGCACTTGAACGCATCCAGACAGAATTAAGTGTTACGCAACAACGCGACAGCGTGCTGCGAGGTACTCGTATCGTCATTCCAGCTGTTCTCCAGCAACGTGCTCTGAAGCTTGCACATCAAAGACACCAAGGTCTTGTAAGGACCAAACAGCTGCTACGAGAAAAGGTATGGTTTCCTGGCATTGATCGTCAAGCAAAGGACATGCATGATGCCTGTGTCCCTTGCCAAGCTGCAGTGGATACTTCAAGACCAACACCTCTACAACCTTCACCACTACCTGCTGCACCATGGACGGAATTATCGATGGATTTCTGCGGACCGCTACCAACTGGAGAGTACTTGATGGTAGTCATTGATGATCACTCACGTTATCCAGAAGTAGAAATCATCACTTCCACATCTGCAAAGGCCGTCATTCCGAAACTCGACAAGATCTTTTCAAACTTTGGCATTCCTGAAGTTGTCAAGACGGACAATGGACCGCCATTCAATGGACAAGACTTCGTCAACTTTGCTGAGCATATTGGATTCAAACACCGCCGTGTGATGCCACTACATCCTCAAGCAAATGGAGAAGTCGAGAGATTCATGCAACTTCTCATGAAAGCGGTACGCTGTGCTCATGCTGAAGGACGATCCTGGAAACAAGCTATGTATGCTTTTCTCAGGAACTACCGTGCAACACCGCATGGAACACTGGGCAAGTCGCCTGGCAAACTTTTATTTGGACGTCCTATGAGAATCGCACTACCTGTCATGCCAGCCAAGATAACGGATAACCGTCTCACTCAGAAGGATGCACTAGCCAAGGGCAAAATGAAAATTGCTCATGATCAACGTGCAAAGGAACAATTCATAAAGGTTGGAGATACTGTTCTCGTTAAAAAGAAAAAAGAGGGAAAGTTAGAGATGCCGTATGATACAAAACCATATAAAGTGATTAGTGTAAAAGGAACTATGGTAACAGCGAGCAATAGAGATCATAGTATAACACGTAATATGGCTTATTTCAAAGTGATTCCAACTAGTGTAGAAAATGATGAAGTGAAAAGTCGTGCAAAAGAAAAAGAAAAAATGAGTTATAACTCGATAAACAATTCATCGCGGGATAGTCTTTTATTTGGGGACTCTCGTCCTAAACGTCATGTTAAACGCCCTTCACGATATGATGATTAATTGTGCTCATATGTAATGCAAAGTATTTACTTATTATGCTAAACTAAATTTAATATTGTTTGAATAATACAGATCTCTCATTCAATATTTTGTAACTTTGTATTACAGTCTCTTTCATGTTTGTTTAACATTGCATATGTATTTTTAACATTGAAATCCTTTGTGGTAAAGATTAAGTGGTTTAAATTCTTCGTGTGCTTAATTAATGTTAAATGTTTGCAATATCTCTTGATATATTAATAACTTACTTTGTGTCAATAACTTTGCTTTGTGCTACAAGCATGGTAGACATCCTGTATTCATTCTTTTTAAAGAAAAGGAGGGATGTCATGTTCACAGAAAATGGTACCATCCATTTTCTATGTGCGCGGCTCAGACGCCAGAGAGAGTAGAAGAGAGGAGGAAAACAAACGCCTACCAGCTTGGGAGCTACTATAGTCATGTAATCAGTTTAAGTATTAAAGTCAGTAACCAGGAATGATTTTACATCAACCTTACAACCAAGACTTCCTCAGATACACACAACATCACAGTGAGGAAGACAAATGAGAACAGGCCTGAACGGTCCCCAGGATTATATGCAACTGAAAACTCACACCCCAGAAGTGGCTCGAACCCATACTGCCAGGAGCACTCTGGTGGCGTACAGGATCCCTTAACCGCACGACCAATACGACCTAACAAAAGAGGATGGTAGCCGAGGCTATTTCCATCCCCCCGCCGGCACTCGGTAGGTAATCTTGGCCATGGTATTTTATCAAATCACCTCATTCTTTTGGGCACACGTGAAGAACACAAATGCGAACAAGCCTGAATGGTCCCCAGGACTATATGCAACTGAAAACTCACACCCCAGAAGTGAATCGAACCCATACTGCCAGGAGCACTCTGCTTGCGTACAAGATCCCTTAACTGCTCGTCCAACACGACCGGACAAAGAAGGATTGTAGCCGAGGCTATTTCCATCCCCCCTGCCAGCACTCGGTTTGTAATCTTGGGCATGGTATTTTATCAAATCACCTCATTCTTTGGGGCACACATGAAGAACACTAATGCGAACAACCCTAAATGGTCTCCAGGACTACATGCAACTGATATCGTACACCAGAGAAGTGACTCGAACATATCCTGCCAGGAGCACTCTGCTGGCGTACAGGATCCCTTAACCGCTCGACCAACATGACCGGACAAAAGAAGATGGTAGCTGAGGCTATTTCCATCCCCCCGCCGACAATCAGTTGGTAATCTTGGGCATGGTATTTTTAACAAATCTCTTCATTCTTTGGGGCACACGTAAGGAACACAAATGTGAGCAAGCCTGAATGGTCCCCAGGACTATATGCAACTGAAAACTCACACCTTAGAAATGACTCGAACCCATACTGCCAGGAGCAATCTGCTGGTGTATAGGATCCCATCACCGCTTGACAAACATCACCGGACAAAAGAGGATGGTTGCCGAGGCTATTTGCATCCCTCCGTCGGCACTCGGTTGGTAATCATGGAAATGGTATTTTATCAAATCACCTCATTCTTTGGGACACACGTTAGGAACACAAATGCGAACAAGCCTGAATGGTCCCCAGGACTATATGCAACTGAAAACTCACACATCAGAAATGACTCGAACCCATACTGCCAGGAGGACTCTGCTGGCGTACAGGATCCCTTAACCTCTCGTCCAACACGACCGCACAAAAGAGGATGGTAGCCGAGGCTATTTCCATCACCCCGTCGGCACTTGGTTGGTAATCTTGGGCATGGTATTTTGTCAAATCACCTCATTCTTTGCGCACACGTGAGGAACACAAATGCGAACAAGACTTATGGTCCCCAGGACTATATGCAACTGAAAACTCACACCCCAGAAGTGACACAAACCCATCCTGCCAGGAGGACTCTGCTGGCGTACAGGATCCCTTAACCGCTCGACCAACACGACCGGACAAAAGAGGATGGTAGCCGAGGCTATTTCCATCACCCCGTCGGCACTTGGTTGGTAATCTTGGGCATGGTATTTTGTCAAATCACCTCATTCTTTGCGCACAAGTGAGGAACACAAATGCGAACAAGACTTATGGTCCCCAGGACTATATGCAACTGAAAACTCACACCCCCAGAAGTGACTCGAACCCACACTGCCAGGAGCACCCTGCTGGTTTACAGGATCCCTTAACTGCTCGTCAAACACGACCGGACAAAAGAGGATGGTTGCCGAGGCTATTTGCATTCCCCCGCCGGCACTCGGTTGCCGATCTTGGGCTTGGAATTTTATCAAATCACCTCATTCTTTGAGGCACACAAATGCGAACAAGCCTGAATGGTCCCCAGGATAATATGCAACAGAAAACTCACTTTATAGAAGTGACTCGAACCCATACTGCCAGGAGCACTCTGGTGGCGTACAGGATCCCTTAACCGCACGACCAATACGACCGGACAAAAGAGGAAGGTAGCTGTGGCTATTTCTATCCCCCTGCCGGCACTCGGTTGGTGATCTTGGGCTTGGAATTTTATCAAATCACCTCATACTTTGGGGCACACGTGAGGAACACAAATGCGAACAAGCCTGAATGGTCCCCAGCACTAAATGCAACTGCAAACTCACACCACAGAGGTGACTCGAACCCATACTGCCAGGAGCAGTGTTCTTGTGTAGAGGATCCCTTAACCGCTCGACATACACGACCGGACAAAAGAGGATGGTAGCCGAGGCAATTTCCATCCACCCGCCGGCACTTGGTTGGAAATCATGGGCATGGTATTTCATCAAATCATCTCATTCTTTGGGGCACACGTGTGGCACACAAATGCGAACAAGCCTGAATGGTCCCCAGGATTATATGCAACTGAAAACTCACACCCCAGAAGTGACTCGAACCCATACTGCCAGGAGCACTCTGGTGGCGTACAGGATTCCTTAACCGCACGATCAATACGACCTAACAAAAGAGGATGGTAGCTGAGGCTATTTCCATCCCCCCGCTGACACTCAGTTGGTAATCTTGGGCATGGTATTTTTATCAAATCTCTTCATTCTTTGGGGCACACGTGAGGAATACAAATGTGAGCAAGCCTGAATGGTCCCCAGGACTATATGCAACTGAAAACTCACACCTTAGAAATGACTCGAACCCATACTGCCAGGAGCAATCTGCTGGTGTATAGGATCCCATCACCGCTTGACAAACATCACCGGACAAAAGAGGATGGTTGCCGAGGCTATTTGCATCCCTCCGTCGGCACTCGGTTGGTAATCATGGAAATGGTATTTTATCAAATCACCTCATTCTTTGGGACACACGTTAGGAACACAAATGCGAACAAGCCTGAATGGCCCCAGGACTATATGCAACTGAAAACTCACACATCAGAAGTGACTCGAGCCCATACTGCCAGGAGGACTCTGCTGGCGTACAGGATCCCTTAACCTCTCGTCCAACACGACCGCACAAAAGAGGATGGTAGCCGAGGCTATTTCCATCACCCCGTCGGCACTTGGTTGGTAATCTTGGGTATGGTATTTTGTCAAATCACCTCATTCTTTGCGCTCACATGAGTAACACAAATGCGAACAAAACTTATGGTCCCCAGGACTATATGCAACTGAAAACTCACACCCCAGAAGTGACACGAACCCATCCTGCCAGGAGGACTCTGCTGGCGTACAGTATCCCTTAACCCCTCTCGACAAACACGACCGGACAAAAGAGGATGGTAGCCGAGGCTATTTCCATCACCCCGTCGGCACTTGGTTGGTAATCTTGGGCATGGTATTTTGTCAAACCACCTCATTCTTTGCGCACAAGTGAGGAACACAAATGCGAACAAGACTTATGGTCCCCAGGACTATATGCAACTGAAAACTCACACCCCCAGAAGTGACTCGAACCCATACTGCCAGGAGCACTCTGCTGGTGTACAGGATCCCTTAACTGCTCGTCAAACACGACCGGACAAAAGAGGATGGTTTCCGAGGCTATTTGCATTCCCCCCCGGCACTCAGTTGCCGATCTTGGGCTTGGAATTTTATCAAATCACCTCATTCTTTGAGGCACGCAAATGCGAACAATCCTGAATGGTCCCCAGGATAATATGCAACAGAAAACTCACTTTATAGAAGTGACTCGAACCCATACTGCCAGGAGCACTCTGGTGGCGTACAGGATCCCTTAACCGCACGACCAACGACCGGACAAAAGAGGAAGGTAGCCGTGGCTATTTCTATCCCCCTGCCAGCACTCGGTTGGTGATCTTGGGCATGGAATTTTATCAAATCACCTCATATTTGGGGCACACGTGAGGAACACAAATGCGAACAAGCCTGAATGGTCCCCAGCACTAAATGCAACTGCAAACTCACCCCACAGAGGTGACTCGAACCCATACTGCCAGGAGCAGATACGTTTTGTAGTGGCTAACGTATATATTATAAGATAACCACACGTACCAGCCACTCCCTCCCTCCCCCCACTCCAGCACCTGCAGTACGCACCTGGTCGACGCGCCGAACCTTCAACTGCCTAACTAACGACTTGCGGCCATGGTCAGCTTCCCCACTGGCCGCCAACCAACACTCCACTCCGGCTCCTCGCCAATCCCAAGTCCTCGCCAGTTATTGTGGGAGTCCCTTGCGTTTCTGCCAGCCAGATATCGTGTGCTCTCAAGCTATGAACTCTTAAGTGACTCACACTATGTGTGGTCAAATAGAGGTTTATAGTTAGTGCATATATTCCAGCATTATATTTTATTTACTTTTGTAAGTCAATTCTCCTCCCCATTAACGTAATCTATTTTCATATTTATCTATTTATTCCACATGACATTTTTTCCCAGTAAGCCAAAATTTTGCATTTGTTTTAATTGTGTTTTGTTTACTTGTTAATTAAAATCCATCTTTATTATTGTCTTTTATATATCTGACCTTACCACAGATTACCAATCACACAGTCATTCTTTTTTTTCTCTTTTTTTTTCCTTTTCTTTTTTTATATGATTATATGTGGCCCAGCACTGACACCTGCTAGTTGGACGAATGCCGACCCACCATTTCCAACTGTTACCGTCACATATAAATGGGGGTCTGTCCGGGAGCTTCAGCTCAGGTATTGGTAATTGTGGTAAGCAAACTTGGCTTTCATTTCCCTTGCTTCCATCATTCACATTAT
>WNGS01109749.1:473565-495491 GCA_020271785.1 Procambarus virginalis
ACTCCCAGGAGCAACGCAACTGGTATGTACAGGGATGCCTTAAACCACTTGACCATCACGACCGGACATAAGGAAGTGATAGCCTGAGCTATATGAACCACTTCCCCGCCGGCACCTGGATGGTTATCTTGGGCATAGCATTTTATCAAATCACCTCTTTTTTTGGGGCAACACGTGAGGAACACAAATGCAAACAAGCCTGAATGGTCCCCAGGACTAGATACAACTGAAAACTCACACCCCAGAAGTGACTCGAACCCATACTCCCAGGAGCAACGCAACTGGTATGTACAGGGATGCCTTAAACCACTTGACCATCACGACCGGACATAAGGAAGTGATAGCCTGAGCTATATGAACCACTTCCCCGCCGGCACCTGGATGGTTATCTTGGGCATAGCATTTTATCAAATCACCTCTTTTTTTGGGGCAACACGTGAGGAACACAAATGCGAACAAGCCTGAATAATCCCCAGGACTATATGCGAATGAAAACTCAAACCCAGAAGTGACTCGAACCCATACTCCCAGGAGCAACGCAACTGGTATGTACAAGACGCCTTAAACCACTTGACCATCATGACCGGACATAATGAGGTGATAGCCGAAGCTATTTGAGTGCCGGCGGTGAGGTGGCTCAAATAGCTTCGGCTATCACATTATGTCCGGTCGTGATGGTCAAGTGGTTTAAGGCGTCTTGTACAAACCAGTTGTGTTGCTCCTGGGAGTATGGGTTCGAGTCACTTCTGGGGTGTGAGTTTTCATTCGCATATAGTCCTGGGGACCATTCAGGCTTGTTCGCATTTGTGTTCCTCACGTGTGCCCCAAAGAATGAGGTGATTTGGTAAAATGCTATGCCCAAGATAACCATCCGAGTGCCGGCGGTGAGGTGGCTCAAAT
The DNA here is from genome assembly GCA_020271785.1 of Procambarus virginalis. Classification (NCBI taxonomy): domain Eukaryota; kingdom Metazoa; phylum Arthropoda; class Malacostraca; order Decapoda; family Cambaridae; genus Procambarus; species Procambarus virginalis. The sequence continues at coordinate 474,466 of WNGS01109749.1, forward strand.
AGCTTCGGCTATCACCTCATTATGTCCGGTCGTGATGGTCAAGTGGTTTAAGGCGTCTTGTACATACCAGTTGCGTTGCTCCTGGGAGTATGGATTCGAGTCACTTCTGGGGTGTGAGTTTTCATTCATATATATATATATGAATGAAAACTCACACCCCAGAAGTGACTTGAACCCATACTCCCAGGAGCAACGCAACTGGTATGTACAAGAATGTCCGGGTGCCGGCGGTGGGGTGGTTCAAATAGCTTCGGCTATCACCTCATTTTGTCCGGTCGTGATGGTCAAGTGGTTTAAGGCGTCTTGTACATACCAGTTGCGTTGCTCCTGGGAGTATGGGTTCAAGTCACTTCTGGGGTGTGAGTTTTCATTCGCATATAGTCCTGGGGACCATTCAGGCTTGTTCGCATTTGTGTTCCTCACGTGTGCCCCAAAGAATGAGGTGATTTGGTAAAATGCTATGCCCAAGATAACCATCCGGGTGCCGGCGGTGGGGTGGTTCAAATAGCTTCGGCTATCACCTCATTTTGTCCGGTCGTGATGGTCAAGTGGTTTAAGGCGTCTTGTACATACCAGTTGCGTTGCTCCTGGGAGTATGGGTTCAAGTCACTTCTGGGGTGTGAGTTTTCATTCGCATATAGTCCTGGGGACCATTCAGGCTTGTTCGCATTTGTGTTCCTCACGTGTGCCCCAAAGAATGAGGTGATTTGGTAAAATGCTATGCCCAAGATAACCATCCGGGTGCCGGCGGTGGGGTGGTTCAAATAGCTTCGGCTATCACCTCATTTTGTCCGGTCGTGATGGTCAATTGGTTTAAGGCGTCTTGTACATACCAGTTGCGTTGCTCCTGGGAGTATGGGTTCAAGTCACTTCTGGGGTGTGAGTTTTCATTCGCATATAGTCCTGGGGACCATTCAGGCTTGTTCGCATATATATATATATATATATATATATATATATATATATATATATATATATATATATATATATATATATATATATATATATATATATATATATATATATATATATAATAGAATGGCAAAAAAAATTATGATTTCTTAATATAAATAATGTAAATACCATACCTTCAAGTGATGTTTTTAATGATTAGCTAAAGATGCGTTGGAGTAACTCTTGTCCCTTATGAATGCACAAGACAGTGTGGGTTCTGAGTTGATCGCTGGGCGCCAGCCGAAGTGGGTTTGGAGTGAACCGGGGCGACGCCTTGCACCCACTTGACAGACTCAGCCGGATTTCCTTTACTCTGGCCTATCAGAATTCGAGGGAGACATATGAACGAGTCCATTACAAGAGTATAATGAATAATTTGTTCCACAAGAAAAATCTAAATATAATTTGATTTACATAACTCATTTTTTATATAATTATCTTTTTAGTTATTATATTTATACAGGTTAGTATATCATGCTTTACAGTGTTAAATCCTACATATAACAAAATAATTCCAATATTATTAAACATTTTTTGTTTAAATCCCGGTTAATTTGTTCAATGTCTGTATAATGAGTAGGACCTTGAATTTCTATACCTAATTGTAAATCTGAGAAATATATATCAATTTCAAATAGTTTGTTATTTTGTAATAGTCCTCTTTTGTTTATTTCTACTTTGATATTATTATTTTTTTGTTTTTTTGGTAAATGATAAAATATAGATTTATATACACGAAATTCTAATTTACTCTTGAATTTTCCAAAAGGAATATTTCTATATTTTTTTTCATAGTTTTTTATACCCCATTTGTAATAGATTTTTCTTTATAAGAAACAATCAATTTAAAAAAAATCCTAAATAAAAAAAAGTTCATTTTGAGGAAGAAAAAGACATGGTAACATTGTTTATTAGGGGATCCTGTATGCCAGCAGAGTGCTCCTGGCAGTATGGGTTCGAGTCATTTCTGGGGTGCGAGTTTTCAGTTGCATATAGTCCTGGGGACCATTCAGTCTTGTTCGCATTTGTGTTCCTCACGTGTGCCCCAATGAATGACGAGATTTCATAAAATGCCATGCCCAAGATTACCAACCGAGTGCCGGCGGGGGGATGCAAATACCCTCGGCTACCATCCTCTTTTGTACCGGTCGTGTTGGTCGAGCGGTTAAGGGATCCTCTACGCCAGCAGAGTGCTCTTGGCAGTATGGGTTCCAGTCACTTCTGGGGTGTGAGTTGTCAGTTGCATATAGTCCTGGGGACCATTCAGGCTTGTTCGCATTTCTGGTCTTCACGTGTGCCCAAAAGAATGATGTGATTTGATAAAATACCATGCCCAAGATTATCAACCGAGTGCCGGCAAGGTGATAGAAATAGCCTCGGCTACCATCCTCTTTTGTTCGGTCGTGTTGGTCGACTGGTTAAGGGATCCTGTATGCCAGCAGAATGCTCCAGGCAGTATGGGCTCGAGTCACTTCTGGGTGTGATTTTTCAGTTGCATATAGTCCAGGGGACCATTCAGGCTAGTTCGCATTTCTGTTCCTCACGTGTGCACCAAACAATGAGGTGATTTGATAAAATACAATGCCCAAGATTACCAACTGAGTGCCGGCGGGGGGGGATGCAAATACCCTCGGCAACCATCCTCTTTTGTGCGGTCATGTTTGACGAGAGGTTAAGGGATCCTGTACACCAGCAGAGTGCTTCTGGCAGTATGGGTTCGAGTCACTTCTGGGGGTGTGAGTTTTCAGTTGCATATAGTCCTGGGGACCAATGAGGCTTGTTAGCATTTGTGTTCTTCACGTGTGCCCCAAAGAATGACGTGATTTGATAAAATACCATGCCCAAGACTGCCAACGGAGTGCCGGCGGGGGGATGGAAATATCCTCGGCAACCATCCACTTTTGTGCGGTAGTGTTGGTCGAGCGGTTAAGGGATACTATATGCAAGCAGAGTGCTCCTGGCAGTATGAGTTCAAGTCACTTCTGGGGTGTGAGTTTTCAGTTGCATCAAGATTACCAACCGCGTGATGGCGGGGGGATAGAAATAGCCTCGGCTACCATCCTCTTTTGTTCGGTCGTGTTGGTCGAGCAGTTAAGGGATCCTATACGCCAGCAGAGTCCTCCTGGCAGTATGGGTTCGAGTCACTTCTGGGGTGTGAGTTTTCAGTTGCATATAGGCCTGGGGACCATTCAGGCTTGTTCGCATTTGTGTTCCTCACGTGTGCCCCAAGGATTAAGAGATTTGATAAAAATACCATGCCCAAGATTACCAACCGAGTGCAGGCGGGGAGATGGAAAATACCCTCGGCTACCATCCTCCTTTCTCCGGTCATGTTGGTCGAGCAGTTAAGGGATCCTGTACGCCAGCAGAGTGCTCCTGGTAGTATGGGTTCGAGTCACTTCTGGGGTGCGAGTTTTCAGTTGCATATAGTCCTGGGGACCATTCAGTCTTGTTCGCATTTGTGTTCCTCACGTGTGCGCAAAGAATGAGGCGATTTGATAAAATACCATACCCAAGATTCCCAACGGAGTGCCGGCGGGGGGATGGAAATATCCTCGGCAACCATCCACTTTTGTGCGGTAGTGTTGGTCGAGCGGTTAAGGGATACTATATGCAAGCAGAGTGCTCCTGGCAGTATGAGTTCAAGTCACTTCTGGGGTGTGAGTTTTCAGTTGCATATAGTCCTGGGGATCATTCAGCCTTGTTCGCATTTGTGTTCCCTCACGTGTGCCCCAAAGAATGACGTGATTTAATAAAATACTATGCCCAAGATTACCAACCGAGTGCCGGCGGGGGATGCAAATACCCTCGGCTACCATTCTCTTTTGTACGGGTCGTGTTGGTCGAGCGGTTAAGGGATCCTCTACGCCAGCAGAGTGCTCTTGGCAGTATGGGTTCCAGTCACTTCTGGGATGTGAGTTGTCAGTTGCATATAGTCCTGGGGACCATTCAGGCTTGTTCGCATTTCTGTTCTTCACGTGTGCCCAAAACATTGATGTGATTTGATAAAATACCATGCCCAAGATTATCAACCGAGTGCCGGCAAGGTGATAGAAATAGCTTCGGCTACCATCCTCTTTTGTTCGCTCGTATTGGTCGAGCGATTAAGGGTTCATGTATGCCAGCAGAGTGCTCCTGGCAGTATGGGTTGGAGTCACTTCTGGGGTGTGAGTATTCAGTTGCATATAGTCCAGGGGACCATTCAGGCTTGTTCGCATTTCTGTTCCTCACGCGTGCCCCAAAGAATGAGGTGATTTGATAAAATACCATGGCCAAGATTACCAACCGAGTGCCGGCGTGGGGATGGAAATAGGGCCGGCTACCATCCTCTTTTGTCCGGTTGTGTTGGTCGACTGGTTAAGGGATCCTTTATGCCAGCAGAATGCTCCAGGCAGTATGGTTTCGAGTCACTTCTGGGGGTGTGAGTTTTCAGTTGCATATAGTCCAGGGGACCATTCAGGCTTGTTCGCATTTGTGTTCCTCACGTGTGCCCCAAAGAATGAGGTGATTTGATAAACTACCATGCCCAAGATTACCAACCGAGTGCTGGCGGGGGATGCAAATAGCCTCGGCTACCATCCTCTTTTGTCCGGTCGTGTTGGTCGAGTGGTTAAGGGATCCTCTACGCCAGCAGAGTGCTCCTGGCAGTATGGGCTCAAGTCACTTCTGGGGTGTGAGTTTTTAGTTTCATATAGTCCTGGGGACCATTCAGGCTTCTTCGCATTAGTGTTCTTCGCGTGCGCCCAAAAGAATGAGGTGATTTGATAAAATACCATTCCCAAGATTACCAACCGAGTGTCGGCGTGGGGATAGAAATAGCCTCAGCTACCATCCTCTTTCTCCGGTCGTATTTGTCGAGCGGTTAAGAGATCCTGTACGCCAGCAGAGTGCTTCTGGCAGTATGGGTTCGAATCACTTCTGGGGTGTGAGTTTTCAATTGCATATAGGCCTGGGGACCATTCAGTCTTGTTCGCATTTGTGTTCCTCACGTGTGCCCAAAGAATGAGTTGATTTCATAAAATACCATCTTCTTGAGATGATTTCTTATCTTGAGATGATTTCGGGGCTTTTTAGTGTCCCCGCGGCCAGGTACTCGACCAGGCCTTCACCCCTAGGAAGCAGCTCGTCACAGCTTACTAACTCTCAGGTACCTATTACTGCTAGGTAACAGGGGCATTCAGGGTGAAAGAAACTTTGCAAATTTGTTTTTGCCTCGTGCAGGAAACGAACCCGCGCCACAAATTTACAAGACCTGCGCGCTATCCACCAGGCTACGAGGCCCCCTATGCCCAAGATTACCAACCGAGTGCTGGGGGGGGGGAAGGAAATAGCCTCGGCTACCATCCTCTTTTGTGCAGTCATGTTGGTCGAGCGGTTAAGGGATACTGTACGCAAGCAGAGTGCTCCTGGCAGTATGGGTTCGAGTCACTTCTGGGTGTGAGTTTTAAGTTGCATATAGTCCTGGGGACCATTCAGGCTTGTTCGCATTTGTGTTCTTCACGTGTGCCCCAAAGAATGAGGGGATTTGATAAAATACCATGCCCAAGATCACCAACCGAGTGCCGGCGGAGGGATAGAAATAGCCTCATTTACCATCCACTTTTGTCCGGTCGTGTTGGTCGAGCGGTTAAGGAATCCTGTACGCCAGCAGAGTGCTCCTAGCAGTATGGGTTCGATTCACTTCTCTGGTGTGAGTTTTCAAGTGCATATAGTCCTGGAGACCATTCAGGCTCGTTTGCAATTGTGATCCTCACGTGTGCCCCAAGAATGAGGTGATTTGATAAAATACCATGCCCAAGATTACCAACCGAGTGCCGGTGGGGGATGAAAATAGACTCGGTTGCCATCCTCTTTTGTCCGGTCGTGTTGGTCGAGCGGTTAAGGGATCCTGTACACCAGCAGAGTGCTCCTGGCAGTATGGGTTCGAGTCACTTCTGGGGTGTGGGTTTTCAGTTGCATATAGTCCTGGGGACCATTCAGGCTTGTTCGCATTTGTGTTCCTCACGTGTGCACAAAGAATGAGGCGATTTGATAAAATACCATACCCAAGATTCCCAACCGAGTGCTGGCGGGGGGATGGAAATATCCTCGGCAACCATCCAGTTTGTGTGGTAGTGTTGGTCAAGCGGTTAAGGGATACTATACGCAAGCAGACTGCTCCTGGCAGTATGGGTTCAAGTCATTTCTGGTGTGTGAGTTTTCAGTTGCATATAGTCTTGGGGACCATTCAGCCTTGTTCGCATTTGTGTTCCTCACTTGTGCCCCAAAGAATGAGGTGATTTGATAAAATACCATGGCCAAGATTACAAACCGAGTGCCGGCGCGGGGATGGAAATAGGCCCGGCTACCATCCTCTTTTGTCCGGTCGTGTTGGTTGACTGGTTAAGGGATCCTATATGCCAGCAGAATGCTCCTGGCAGTATGGGTTCTAGTCACTTCTGGGGTGTGAGTTTTCAGTTGCATATTGTCCAGGGGACCATTCAGGCTTGTTTGCATTTGTGTTCTTCATGTGTGCCGAAAAGAATGAGGTGATTTGATAAAATACCATTCCCAAGATTACCAACCGAGTGCCGGCAGGGGGATAGAAATAGCCTTGGCTACCATCCTCTTTTCTCCGGTTGTGTTTGTCGAGCGGTTAAGGGATCCTGTACGCCAGCAGAGTGCTTCTGGCAGTATGGGTTCGCGTCACTTCTGGGGCGTGAGTTTTCAGTTGCATATAGGCCTGGGGACCATTCAGTCTTTTTCGCATTTGTGTTCCTCACGTGTGCCTAAAGAATGAGGTGATTTCATAAAATACCATCTTCTTGAGATGATTTCTTATCTTGAGATGATTTCGGGGCTTTTTAGTGTCCCCGCGGCCAGGTCCTCGACCAGGCCTCCACCCCTAGGAAGCAGCTCGTCACAGCTGACTAACTCCCAGGTACCTATTTACTGCTAGGTAACAGGGGCATTCAGGGTGAAAGAAACTTTGCCCATTTGTTTCTGCCTCGTGCAGGAAACGAACTCGCGCAACAAATTTACGAGACCTGTGCGCTATCCACCAGGCTACGAGGCCCCCTATGCCCAAGATTACCAACTGAGTGCTGGTGGGGGGAAGAAAATAGCCTCGGCTACCATCCTCTTTTGTGCAGTCATGTTGGTCGAGCGGTTAAAGGATGCTGTACGCAAGCAGAGTGCTCCTGGCAGTATGGGTTCAAGTCAATTCTGGGGAGTGAGTTTTCAGTTGCATATAGTCCTGGGAACCATTCAGGCTTGTTCGCATTTGTGTTACTCACGTGTGCCCCAAAGAATGAGGTGATTTGATAAAATACCATGCCCAAGATCACCAACCGAGTGCCAGCATAGGGATAGAAATAGCCTCATTTACCATCCACTTTTGTCCGGTCGTGTTGGTCGAGCGGTTAAGGAATCCTGTACGCTAGGAGAGTGCTCCTAGCAGTATGGGTTCGATTCACTTCTCTGGTGTGAGTTTTCAGTTGCATATACTCCTGGAGACCATTCAGGCTCGTTCGCAATTGTGATCCTCACGTGTGCCCCAAAGAATGAGGTGATTTGATAGAATACCATGCCCAAGATTACCAACCGAGTGCCGGCGGGGGGATGAAAATAGCCTTGGTTGCCATCCTCTTTTGTCCGGTCATGTTGGTCGAGCGGTTAAGGGATCCTGTACACCAGCAAAGTGCTCCTAGCAGTAAGGGTTCGAGTCACTTCTGGGTGTGAGTTTTCAGTTGCATATAGTCCTGGGGACCATTCAGGCTTGTTCGCATTTGTGTTTCTCACATGTGCCCCAAAGAATGAGGTGATTTGATAAAATACCATGTCCAAGATTACCAACCGAGTGCCAGCGAGGGGATGAAAATAGCCTCGGTTACCATCCTCTTTTGTTCGGTCGTGTTGGTCTAGCGGTTAAGGGATCCTGTACGCAAGCAGAGTGCTCCTGGCAGTATGGGTTCGAGTCATTTCTGGGGTGTGAGTTTTCAGTTGCATATAGTCCTGGGGACCATTCAGGCTTGTTCGCATTTGTGTTCCTCATGTGTACCCCAAAGAACGAGGTGATTTGATAAAATACTATGCCCAAGATTACCAACCGAATGCCGGCGGGGGGATGAAATAGCCTCGGCTACCATCCTCTTTTGTCCGGTCGTGTTGGTCGAGCGGTTAAGGGATCCTGTACGCCAATAGAGTGCTCCTGGCCTGGCAGTATGGGTTCGATTCACTTCTCTGGTGTGAATTTTCAGTTGCATATACTCCTGGAGACCTTTCAGGCTTGTTTGCATTTGTATTCCTCACGTGTGCCCCAAAGAATGAGGTGATTTGATAAAATACCATGCCCAAGATCACCAACCGAGTGCCTGCGGGGAGATAGAAATATCCTCGGCTACCATCCTCTTTTGTGCTGTCGTGTTGGTCGAGCGGTTAAGAGATACTGTACGCAAGCAGAGTGCTCCTGGCAGTATGGGTTCAAGTCATTTCTGGGGTGTGAGTTTGCAGTTGCATATAGTCCTAGGGGCCATTCAGGATTGTTCGCATTTGTGTTCCTCACGTGTGCCCTCCAAAATGAAGTGATTTGATAAAATACTATGCCCAAGATTACCAACCGAGTGCCGGCGGGGGGATGAAAATAGCCTCGGCTACCATCCATTTTTGTCCGGTCGTGTTGGTCGAGCGGTTAAGGGATCCTGTACGCCAATAGAGTGCTCCTGGCCTTGCAGTATGGGTTCGATTCACTTCTCTGGTGTGAGTTTTCAGTTGCATATATTCCTGGAGACCTTTCAGGCTTGTTCGCATTTGTGTTCCTCACGTGTTCCCCAAAGAATGAGGTGATTTGATAAAATACCATGCCCAAGATTATCAACCAAGTGCCGGCAAGGTGATAGAAATAGCCTCGGCTACCATCCTCTTTTGTTCGGTCGTATTGGTCGAACGGTTAAGGGATCCTGTACACCAGCAGAGTGCTCCTGGCAGTATGGGTTCGAGTCACTTCTGGGGTGTGAGGTTTCAGTTGCATATAGTCCTGGGGACCATTCATGAAAAGAAATTTAGGAGTGGCCTAGTTACAAAGGAAGTAGTTAAAAGGTACTCATCTGTGCTTACCAGTATCATAAGAAAAGCTAAACTTTCATATTATGAGACTAGATTCAAAGAAGCAAAAGGCAACATGAAAAGCACATGGAAAACCATCTCTAATATCCTAGGAACTAAACAACATTCCCACAACCAGATAACACTCTCTAAGGATGGCCTTACACCATCATCTGATTTAGAAATGGCGAATGAATTTAATAGCTTCTTTTCATCGATTGGTGCTAACCTTGCAAGTAAAATCCCACAGACTCAGACACATATCAACACATATCTCTCAGGCAGCTATCCAAACTCTCTTCTCCTTTCACCAGTCAGCCCGACAGATGTTGTGTCCATCATACACTCTCTAAAAACCAAAGCTGGGAACATCAGTGAAATCCCATCCATTGTATACAAGAGCGCCTCCCATGCTCTTGTGCCACCTATAGCTCTGCTGTTCAACAAATCCCTTGAGTGTCGTACCTTCCCTGATATCCTTAAAAAAGCACGAGTAACGCCAGTTCATAAAGGAGGTAATCCGGCAGACATAAACAACTATAGACCAATTTCGAACCTACCCATTCTATCAAAAATATTTGAAAAAATTATCTACAAACAGCTCTACTCCTATCTCGTAAAATTCGACATTCTTAATTAGCCCCTGTCAGTTTGGCTTCCGCTCCCAAAAGAGTACAAACGATGCAATTATTAGTCTCCTTGATATAATTTACTCAGCCATTGACAAAAATGAGTTTCCGATTGGACTCTTCATTGACCTGAGAAAGGCCTTTGATACTGTTAATCACAATTACCTCTTACGTAAACTCCATCATTATGGAATCCGAGGCCATGCACTGGACTATATCCAATCCTATCTTAGTGATAGACACCAATGTGTAGCCATCAATAATATAACCTCTCCTACTCTACCAATAACCGTTGGAGTGCCACAGGGCAGCATCTTGGAACCTCTTCTATTTCTTATATACATCAATGATCTGCCTAATGTCTCTAACATTCTGAAAGCTATTCTGTTTGCTGATGATACTACCCTCATCTACTCTAACCCCACCTTACCTTGATACCTTGAGGTGCTTCCGGGGCTTATCGTCCCCGCGGCCCGGTCATCGACCAGGCCTCCTGGTTGATGGACTGATCAACCAGGGTGTTGGACGCGGCTGCTCGCAGCCTGACGTATGAGTCACAGCCTGGTTGATCAGGTATCCTTTGGAGGTGCTTATCCAGTTCTCTCTTGAACACTGTGAGGGGTTTGCCAGTTATGCCCCTTATGTGTAGTGGGAGCGTGTTGAACAGTCTCGGGCCCCTGATGTTGATAGAGTTCTCTCTCAGAGTACCAGTTGCACCTCTGCTTTTCAACGGGGGTATTCTGCACATCCTGCCATGTCTTCTGGTCTCATGTGATGTTATTTCTGTGTGCAGGTTTGGGACCAGCCCCTCTAATATTTTCCACGTGTAAATTATTATGTATCTCTCCCGCCTGCGCTCAAGGGAATACAGATTTAGGCTCTTAAGTCGGTCCCAATAGTTTAGATGTTTTACCGAGTGGATTCTAGCAGTAAAGGACCTCTGCACGCTCTCCAGGTCAGCAATTTCTCCAGCAGTGAAAGGGGCTGTCATTGTGCAGCAGTACTCCACTCTAGAGAGCACAAGCGTTTTGAAAAGTGTCATCATCGGTATAGCATCTCTAGTGTGAAAAGTTCTTGTTATCCAACCTGTCATTTTTCTTGCAGTTGTGACGGCTACTTTATTGTGTTCTTTAAAGGTAAGGTCTTCCGACATGAGTACACCCAGATCCTTTACATTGCCTTTTCGTTCTATGTTATGATTTGCCTGAGTTTTGTACGTGGTTTCCGTTTTTATATTTTCATTTTTCCATAGCGCATGAGCTGGAACTTGTCTTCGTTAAACACCATATTATTTTCTGTAGCCCATAGAAAGACCTGATCTACATCTGACTGGAGGTTCGCCGTGTCCTCTATGTTGCCTACTCTCATGAAGATCCTAGTGTCATCTGCAAAGGATGATACAGTGCTATAGGTTGTGCTCTTGTCTATGTCCGATATGAGGATGAGAAAAAGTACTGGAGCAAGCACAGTACCCTGGGGGACTGAGCTCTTAACGGTTGACGGGTTGGATTTTATTTTGTTGACTATTACACATTGGGTTCTGTTGGTCAGGAAATTGTAGATCCATCTGCCTACTTTTCCGGTAATTCCTTTTGAGCGCATTTTATGGGCAATAACACCATGGTCACATTTATCAAAAGCTTTTGCGAAATCTGTGTAAATTACATCAGCGTTTTGTTTGTCTTCCATAGCATCTAATGCCATATCATAGTGGTCCAGCAACTGCGACAGGCAAGAGCGCCCTGTTCTGAAACCATGTTGTCCGGGGTTATGGAGATGCTGTGATTCCATGTATTTTGTGATCTTACTTCTTAGCACTCTCTCAAAAATTTTTATGATGTGCGATGTTAGTGCTATCGGTCTGTAATTTTTTGCCTCTGCCTTATTTCCTCCTTTATGAAGTGGTGCTATCTCTGCTGTTTTTAGTATATCAGGAATAACGCCAGTATCTAGGCTTTGTCTCCACAGAATGTGAAGGGCCTGCGATAGTGGTTTTTTACAGTTCTTGATGAATATGGAGTTCCAAGAATCCGGGCCTGGTGCGGAGTGCATAGGCATACTGTTTATGGCTTCTTCAAAATCCAGTGGGGATAGGGTGACGTCTGATATATGATTTGATGTTGGTATCATATCCATGAAAAATTCATTTGGGTTATCGATCTTTAGTGCGTTTAATGGCTCGCTGAAGACAGAGTCGTATTGCTTCCTCAGTAGCTCGCTCATTTCTTTGTTGTCATCGGTGAAAGTTCCATCTTCCTTTCGCAGGGGCCCGATACTAGATGTGGTTTTTGATCTTGATTTTGCATAGGAGAAAAAATATTTCGGGTTTCTCTCTATTTCACTGATGGCCTTTTGCTCTCTTTCCCTCTCCTGCGTTTTGTATGACCCCAACCCACATACTCTAAATAATGTTGTTAATAATGAACTAAAAAAAGTCCACTTATGGATGTCAACCAACAAACTAACACTTAATATAGAAAAGACCTACTACATCTTATTTGGAAGCAAATCTACAAATGCAATTCAGCTTCAGATAGACAATGTAAATATTAGCAATAAAAATGATGGAAAATTTCTTGGCCTATTCTTAGACAAGAGACTCAACTTCAGTACTCACATACAACACATAACTAAGAAAGTCTCTGAAACAGTTGGTATACTCTCCAAAATCAGATACTATGTACCTAACTCTGCTCTCATCTCTCTATATTATGCACTAATCTATCCCTATCTCAACTATGGTATCTGTGCATGGGGTTCAACCACTGCAAACCATCTCAAGTCCATCATCACCCAGCAAAAATCTGCTATCAGAATAATATCAAATTCTGCTTTCAGACAACACTCAGCCCCCTTGTTTAACTCCCTAAACATGCTAAATATAATCTCACTCCATAAATTCTCTTGTGTCAACTACATTTACAAAACCCTGTTCTTAAATGCAAATCCTGCTCTGAAACTCTTTCTGGACAGATGTAATAGGACCCATTATCACCACACCAGAAATAAATATCTCTTTGATATCCCCAGAGTTAAACTTGATCTGTGTAAACACTCTATGCAAATAAAGGGACCCAGTCTATGGAACTCACTCCCTATTGAATTGAAAAGCTGTCCAAGTTTTACATCATTCAAAATCAATACTAAAAAGTACCTAATTTCATCTTCATAATTTTTCACCTTTTGCCTTAGAATTGCACTGTACCTATTGCTACCCAACCTCCCAACCTTTATGTTCCCCAATTTGAACATCTTCACCATTGTGATCATTGCTGTCTTCTTATATGTGCTGCCAATCTGCTGTATGGTGTTTATTAATCTTGTTTATCTGTATCTATTGCCACCCAGTCTCCCAATCTTTATGTACCCATCTGAAAATCTTTACCATTGTGATCATTGCTGTCTTATATGTGCTGTCAATCTGCTGTATGGTGTCTATTAATTTTTTAAATTACCCATCAAGCTGTCAATGTAATCAATCAGAGCTTTAATATAACAATGTGCTTTAATATACTTACAAAGCTCTCTCATCTCATTTTTCTCTTGCAATGTATTTGTTATCATATATCAATTCATAGAACTTACCTACTTAAAATTATCTGTTAGATTAAAGACCTGCCCGAAACGCTATGCGTACTAGTGGCTTTACAAGATGGTAATACTGTCCTATTCAGTGTATTCTCACAAACCCAATGTACCTTCTTGTGCATAAATAAATAAAATAAATAAAATAAAATAAAATAAATTCAGTCTTGTTCGCATTTGTGTTCCCTCACGTGTGCCCCAAAGAATGACGTGATATGATAAAATACCATGCCCAAGATTACCAACCGAGTGCCGGCGGGGGGATGCAAATACCCTCGGCTACCATCCTCTTTTCTCCGGTCGTGTTGGTCGAGCGGTTAAGGGATCCTCTACGCCAGCAGAGTGCTCTTGGCAGTATGGATTCCAGTCACTTCTGGGGTGTGAGTTGTCAGTTGCATATAGTCCTGGGGATCATTCAGGTTGGTTCGCATTTCTGTTCTTCACGTGTGCCCAAAAGAATGATGTGATTTGATAAAATACCATGCCCAAGATTACCAACCGAGTGCCGGTGGGGGAATGGAAATAGCCTCGACTACCATCCTCTTTTGAATGGTCGTGTTGGTCGAGCGGTTAAGGGATCCTGTACGCCAGCAGAGTGCTCCTGGCAGTATGGGTTCGAGTCTCTTCTAGGGTGTGAGTTTTCAGTTGTATATAGTCCTGGGGACCATTCAGTCTTGTTCGCATTTGTCTTCCTCACGTGTGCGCAAAGAATGAGGCAATTTGATAAAATACCATACCCAAGATTCCCAACCGAGTGCCGGCGGGGGGATGGAAATATCCTCGGCAACCATCCACTTTTGTGCGGTAGAGTTGGTCAAGCGGGTAAGGGATACTGTTACGACTCTGGGTTCTTTAGAGGGAAACCAGAGGTCAAAATTTGAGCTTATTGAGCTACCATAGAATAAAAACGCATTGCGAGTGGCATTTGTCGTATCTTCCCTGCCAGTCGTAAGATTAGTCTTTTCTCTCGAAGAGTATTTAAAGATTGAGCTTGGGGTTGATTATTAATTAATAAAATAGGCACCAACTATGTTTACTAATACTGTCTAATCATTTGTAAAGTAAACCTGAGTAAACTTTGTATCGGGTGCCGGTATGATTAGTTGAACAGTCTGCCGGCAGCATTAGTCCACGGAGGAGGAGACGAGAGGCTGGCTCGTTCTTCTCTGCTGGCTGGTTGTGGTGGAAGGAAGTGCTTCTCCTTCCTCTTATTTATTTATTTCTGTATCTTCGTCTGGTTAAGTCTTCTTTGCTATTTTTATGGTTATATGTCTGGCATACCTATCGTTCTATGTGTAGAGTAGTATACCTGGGGTGTAGTAAGTGTATTTAAGTGTTTATCTTACCTGTTATGCTAACGGGGGTCCCAGTGTAAACACGTGGTCCCCTACCCTAAGCTGACTACCTCCAGTGTGTTATAGTAGAGCTTTACCCTAGCTTGTGTTCAGTGTAAACCTTGTATCCTGCCTAGGTGGACCAAGGCTTTTAACATAAGATTGTGTGGTAAAGTTAGTATTAAATTGTTATTGGTGTGATTGTGTATGGGGGGTGTTAAGGGGTTAATAAATAATTAAGTTTGAACAGAGTATCCCTTTTTCCTGTGTGGGAGTACAATAATCTATTCCTAGACTAACCGGGTTTAGTAGCAAGCATTTATTATTGTGGATATTTTACTTTGGGGGCCGGGCCTTTTAGTTCTCCCATTTTTTGATACCTCTGTATTCTACTTACCCTTACCCCTTAATAGTACCAGTTCCCCCATAGCAAGCCCACATTTTTTATAACAAGTGGTTGGCCAGTCCGGGAAGAACTGTATTATTGTAAAAAATTAGATCTTTGAATGCCAAAACTAAAAAATTCTTGTTTCCGCAGAACGGTTGTGTGCTAGCCTAGGGTCCAGCTCATCTGGCGTAGGACATTCATTGCACTGACTGGACACCCAACTGGATCTCTTCACGATTAAGGTTAGTGTGGCCTTGTGTTAGGGGCCGTGCAAATTTTTTTTTTTCCAATTTTAATTTTAAATTTTTCTGTGGCTAGGAGCTAAAATTTTTAGTGATGTCATCTGACATGCAGAGACTGGCAGAGGAGCCTTCATTGGTGGAAATAAAGAAACTTACCAAGTCTAATTTAGTACTGTTAGGCAAGGAATTTGGTCTAGAATTAAATGCCGCAAATAAAAAGTGGATCTTGTTGAATGAAATAGTACAACATTGTATCGATGAAGGACTATTGGCAGATGATACTCCTTAAACAGAAAGTGCAGCTCATACAGAGAGAGAGTTAGCTCTAGAGTTAGCAAGAATAAAATTAGAGGAGCAAAGACTCAAAACCGAGGAGGCTAGAATTAGAGCGACTGCCCCTAGACCTCCACCTGCCGGTGATTCAAACCCCAGGCATTATGAGAAGAAGCATAACCTGCCTGAATTTTCAGAGTCGGATCCTGAAAGGTTTTTCAACCATTTTCAGAGATTGGCCCTGTCCATGACCTGGCCAAAGGAAGAGTGGGTGAAAATCCTACAGGGAAGACTCAGGGGTAAAGCCCAAGATATTTTCATTAATATGCCTGACGACGAGTGTTTTGAATATGATAAAGTCAGGGAACGAATATTGAGGGCGTATGAAATTACTCCTGAAGCTCACCGCCAAGCTTATCGCAACCTTAGGCCTACACACAACCAACCGTTCACGGAATTCGCGACTGATCAAAGTAGGCTGTTTGATAAATGGATTCGCTCGGCTAAAGCCGAAACATACGAGGCATTAAAGACCTAGTCTTAAAGGAACAATTTATAGATAGTATGCCAGACATGGTAGCTCAGTATTTAAGAGGAAGGGTAGAGTTAAATTCTAAAATAGGGGATTTGGCCAAGATGGCAGAAAACTACCAGTTGGCGGGCAAAAGGCCCAATAAAAATAATTTTACCCCACAGAGTAGCAAAACTTATACCCACAGCCAGTCCAGACCAGCTCATTCTAAACCTTTACCTAATGCACCTTCTGTTTCAGACATAACTAACCCTGTTAATTGTTTAGCCCCACGACACTAAAGAGTGAACCGAAGGGTAATTCGGTTAGTAATGTCTCTTCTCCCCGACGTTTCTGTGGTCATTGTAAAAGTTCAACCCACAATATTAGCCGTTGTTGGCAACGGTACCCGGAAAAAAGACCCAATGCGCTCGTTGTGACACAGGGCTTGAGGTTTTCTGAAGGGTTAGGGAGTAAGACTTCCAACCCACAGTGGTTGGACCTGCTTACCCCATTCTTATCGAAAGGGAGACTACTTTTGTCTGAGGGTTCTTCCTGGAGGGACGTGGTGATCTTCCGAGACACCGGTGCCATCCAGACTTTAATTTTAGAGAGTGCTTTGCAAGGTGCCAATACTCTCGACACTGGAGAGGTGGTACTGGTCGAGGGTGTCACTAGTGATACTCGAGCAGTACCCCTCCGTAAGGTTACCCTGGAATCTGATTTCCACAAGGGTATTTGTACAGTCGGAGTCACTTCGTACCTACCTTTCCCTAATGTTGATGTAATATTGGGTAATGATTTAGCCGGGGATAAGGTAGGGGACTCCAGACTGCCTGTTATGTTGCCTACCCCAAAGGTTTGCCTGGATTCACCCACCGCAGAGGATAATGTTGTGTACCCTGCGTGCGTGGTGACTAGGTCTATGGGACTTAAATGTAAGGGCAGCCCTGTGCTTGCCAAGGTGGTAAATCCCAAGGACACGAGGGACCTTCCGAGTGGTGAAAGCCCAGTGGACCTTGCGGACACATTCATGGCCCGACTCGATGACGGGGCCGAGGACATTGTGGAGAGCCTGCCACCGCCGCCTACCGAGAGTAGTGGGGAGGTGGAGGAGAACACTGTTGAGCCTCGGCCAATGGCATCTGACCAAGGCCTGGATGCCTCCTTCGGTGAGTTACAAAAAGCTGACCCCAGTCTTGCAGATTGTCACGAGACAGCCGTCTCTAGGGAGGAAATTGTAGACGCAGCAACTGGGTACTACTACAATGATCGGATTTTGATGAGAAAATGGAGACCTCAGAGTGCTCCCTTGTCAAATGAGTGGGAGGTAGTCCACCAGGTTATGTTGCCGACCTGCTATAGAGAAAGAGTTTTGTCAGCTGCCCATGATGATCCTATGGGGGGACATCAAGGCATTAATATTACCTATCACAAAATCTGCAAGTATTTTTTCTGGCCCAAGCTGAAAGCGATGTGGCAAAATTTTGTAATGCATGTATTGCTTGTCAACTTGTTGGGAAACCAAACCAGACTCCACCTAAAGCTCCTCTTAAGCCTATTGTCGTGCCGGAGGAACCATTTCTCATGTGGTAATGGACTGTGTTGGTCCATTACCTAGAACTAAGTCTGGTAATATTTACCTAATTACGATGATGTGTATCACGACTCGTTACCCAGAGGCTTTTGCTGTAAGGAACATCCGAGCAAAGACTGTTGTTGCTCGTATGTTGCAATTTTTTCCACTTTTGGACTGCCTCGGGTTGTGCAGACTGACAATGGTACTAACTTTAAGTCTGATATTTTTGAACAATTTTGTAAGGACCATGGAATAACTCATAAGGTTTCCAGCCCATACCATCCACAGAGTCAGGGGGTCATTGAAAGGTTCCATCTAACTCTGAAGCAGATGTTGAAGACATCGTGCGAGAGTTCCCATACCTTCTGGGACGAGAACTTGCCGTATGTTTTGTTTGCTGCTAGGGAGGGGTTGCAAAGTTCACTGGGTTGTTCTCCTTTTGAGTTAGTCTTTGGCCATAAAGTTCGTGGACCCTTGCAAATGTTACAGGAGAATCTGTTAGGGAACGTAACGTTAACCGAAGGTTCGGCTTTCTTTGCGCAACACCACCAGAGACTCAAGGACTGCAAGGCTGCGGCACTAAAGTATCTTGGGAAGGCCAAGAGAATATGAAAGAACGGAACGATGCCAAGGCTAAGTTGCGGGTATTTCAGCCCGGTGACCCTGTCCTGGTACTAAAGCCTCGACTGGGGAGCACTATGTCCCACAAGTACGAGGGCCCCTACATTGTGACAGAGAAGACTGGGGACCTCACGTACAAAGTGAGACACTCTGATAAGCGTAAACAGGTAATGCTCGTACACGTGAATCGGCTGAAGAAGTTCCAGGGCCCCAGGCCCATTGCACTAACCAATGTTTCCATTTCCAGTGAGGGAGGGGATGATTGTTCTGGGGACCCAACTAATCTCATTCTCAATAATTCTAGTTCTGTGAATGCTGTGGAGGAGGGACTGTCCCATTTGCAGATGTCCCAACGTGACGAGGTGCAGTCGTTGCTTGACGAATTCTCCAGTCTGTTCGGGGAGGTCCCGACCCAGACTGATGCCATTTACCATGATGTCGAGTTGACGGACTACACCCCCATTCGCCTTCAACCCTATCGGATGAGTCCGGAAAAGAAGGCCATCGTCCGTAAGGAGGTCGACTTCTTGCTCCAGCACGGCCTCATCAGGCCGAGCCAGGGCTCTTGGTGCTCGCCCTGCCTTTTGGTCCCCAAACCAGATGGCTCCTGGCGATTATGCACCGATTATCGGCAGCTCAACAAGGTGACCATAGTGGACGCCTATCCGTTGCCACGTCTCGAGGACTGTATCGACGAAATCGGGAACGCCACGTATGTATCTAAATTCGATCTCTCGAGAGGGTACTATCAAATCCCTCTCACTGAACGTGCTAAACAACTAACGGCGTTTGTGACACCCGAGGGTGTGTGTTTGAGTATCAAGTGTTACCATTCGGCTTGCGTAATGCCCCTGCCACGTTCCAGAGGCTAATGAACTCTTTGCTCGCTAATGTGCCAAATTGTCGGGCGTATTTAGATGATATTGTGCTCTTTGATATTAATTGGGCTGACCACATAGCTAGGTTACGCCAGTTGTTCACAGTGTTGAAACATGCAAATCTAACCTTAAATGCTAAAAAGTGTCATTTTGGCCAAGGCACAGTGACGTACCTCGGTTATGAAGTGGGCCAAGGAAAAGTGTTACCTCGACAAGACAAAATCAGTGCTATTCTGGACTATCCAGTGCTCAGGTCTAAAAAGGACATTCAACGATTTATCGGTATGTGTGCGTACTACCGACGCTTTTGTCAGAACTTTTCCAGTGTGGCCACTCCTCTCACAGATTTGTTGCGGAAGGCCGTTAAATTTAAGTGGTCATCGGACTGTGCAGAGGCATTTAAAAACTTGAAATTGATCTTAGCTTCCGCCCCAGTGCTTGCTAGTCCAAGGTTCGACCGTCCGTTTAAAATTCAAGTTGACGCGTCTGACTCGGGTGTGGTGCAGTGTTGTTGCAAACTGGGGATGATAAAGTGGAACACCCAGTATATTATTACTCTGTGAAATTTGACAAGGCGCAGCGCAATTATTCGGTGATAGAAAAAGAGGCGTTGGCGCTAGTGCTAACTTGCAAAAAGTTCGAAGTGTACCTCACAGGTAATATAGTGGAAGTGTACACGGACCATAACCCATTAGTTTTCATGAATCAGATGAAGCAGAAAAATAAACGCATCCTCAGGTGGGCATTGTACCTACAGGACTTTAATCTATCTATTATCCACCTACCGGGCCGGCTCAACGTGATAGCCGACGCTCTGTCCCGCTTGCCTGAGTAACATTCATCTGAGCCGCAGGAAGCCATACCAAATGTCATGCTTTAGTTATTTTTTTTTTAGGTTCTCCTGTGACATTAAATATCCCGTGTCCAATTTATTTACTTCCTTTTTTTTTTGTTGTTTTGTGTATGTTTTTTCTTTCAGAGAATTCCCTTGTAATTTTTTTTTTGACAGAGAAATTGTTGTTTGGTTGATTTTCTATTATGTCATGGATGTCCATTTTATTCTGTATACTCTTACAAAAAAATATGACTACTATTCTAGTAGTCACATTTTTTTTCTCTGAAGGGGGGAGGAGTGTTACGACTCTGGGTTCTTTAGAGGGAAACCAGAGGTCAAAATTGAGCTTATTGAGCTACCATAGAGTAAAACGCATTGCGAGTGGCATTTGTCGTATCTTCCTGCCAGTCGTAAGATTAGTCTTGTCTCTCGAAGAGTATTTAAAGATTGAGCTTGGGGTTGATTATTAAATAATAAAATAGGCACCAACTATGTTTACTAATACTGTCTAATCATTTGTAAAGTAAACCTGAGTAAACTTTGTATCGGGCGCCGGTATGATTAGTTGAACAGTCTGCCGGCAGCATTAGTCCACGGAGGAGGAGACGGAGACGGCTCGTTCTTCTCTGCTGGCTGGTTGTGGTGGAGGAAGTGCCTCTCCTTCCTCTTATTATTTATTTCTGTATCTTCGTCTGGTTAAGTCTTCTTTGCTATTTTTATGGTTATATGTCTGGCATACCTATCGTTCTATGTGTAGAGTAGTATACCTGGGGTGTAGTAAGTGTATTTAAGTGTTTATCTTACCTGTTATGCTAACGGGGGTCCCAGTGTAAACACGTGGTCCCCTACCCTAAGCTGACTACCTCCAGTGTGTTATAGTAGAGCTTTACCCTAGCTTGTTTCAGTGTAAACCTTGTATCCTGCCTAGGTGGACCAAGGCTTTTAACGTAAGATTGTGTGGTAAAGTTAGTATTAAATTGTTATTGGTGTGATTGTGTATGGGGGGGTGTTAAGGGGTTAATAATAAGTAAGTTTGAACAGAGTATCCCCTTTTCCTGTGTGGGAGTACAATAATCTATTCCTAGACTAACCGGGTTAGTAGCAAGCATTTATTA
>WNGS01109749.1:505355-544508 GCA_020271785.1 Procambarus virginalis
TAATGTCCATATTCATTCTAAAACCTCTATTGATAAGGTAACCAAATTTTCTTACCTTCAAAGCCTCCTCAGAGGGGAAGCTAAGAAGGTAATAGCTAACTTATCTCTCACAGATAGTAATGATGATGTAGCTATATAGTTGTTGGAAGTTAATTAATGCAACAAAGAACTGAGTGTAGCTGATTTATATTATCAATTAGTAGATATAAGTTCACCCAGTAACAGACCAGGGACCTAGATTCAGGAAGCTCCGTGTATTTCTTCGTAAGTGGGTTTGCTACGAAGGTTCCTAAGTGTGCCCTAAGAAGATGCTTAGGTGCAATTCAATAAGGTGCACTTAGGAAGAAATTTGTTGGTTCACCTGCGTGCCGATAGAGGTCACTACTGTGTTTCGTTTGGCCAATCAGAGAGCAGCAACATTCTTCATATTGAAGATTTAGCGCTGGCTTATCGGAGCTCTACTGCCTCCTATTTACGTCGAATTTTCTTATAAAATTAGTATATTTCGAAGTAAAACAATGTTTTTTCAACTTCTACAGCCAGCACCGACATTGTAGTAAACAAATATGTTACATTTGTTGTTTACCTACGTAATTCTAAGAGATACTGTGTAGCTGTCCTTGTTGCTCGGAAGATGCGCTGACAATTATTGTATATATTTACTGAATTTACCCAAGGGCCACTAACTATGTAGTGGCCTCGAAGAGGACAGAAAGCTGGCGGCTTGTTAAAGGGCCCGCCAATTGTCTTAATGATATTTTTGAGCTGGAATTTGGCATTTACGGCTTCAGCGGGTAGGCGGTTCCATGGTTTATAGCCCTCTTGGTGAAAAAAAACATCTGTTTTCAGTCCTACTTGAGAGAACATACTCTCCAACACCATATCTGTGATTGCCCTGTTATCAGTGACTTCATACCAAATGGTATGAGGTATTTTGAGCTCTGTAATTACTTCATACACTCAGGAATATTGGAAGATATTCTTGTGCTGCACCCAGATTTTGCCAGTGGAGGCTAATAGATCAGCATTAAGTATTTTGTTCTCTCCTAATTCCATGTATGACTGGCCATCCTGTGAGGTGAGGATGTTGGATGAGCTTGTAGCTGGTTTTTGATCTACACTGTGTGGTCCTTTATACAGAATAGGGAAGCAGCACATTGCTGTGTATACCTAAACATGTTTAAAAATACATTGTTTGAGAGGAGTCTTGTAGAAACTGGTAAGAGTAATTATAATATAATGTTTCCATGATTCAGTGCTTACCTCTTGTGAAAAATGAGAAGAGTTGTTTAGTCAGAGTTGATTTATTTTTTGTATTGAGGCTGGTATTTTCTAAATTGATTCCATGTACAGTATGTCTAACCATCCTGTGAGATGGGAGTATTAGATAAACTTATAGCTAGTTTTGTATCTACACTGTGTAATATTCCATATAGAATAGAGTAGCAGCACATTGCTGTGTATACCTAATCTTCTTAATAAAAAAAATCAGTAATAAAGATTTTAAATTATAGTTTGTATTATTACAAATACAGTACTGTATTATCCTTATTAAATCATGTTGACAATGGATCATTAAGATCTCATGTTGATATGTAATAGTCATATTTCTTTTGAACTGCTAATCCATGCTAATCATTCATTAAATTGTGCATTATGTCTCAATTTTTCACTTCCTTGGATATACTATACAGTACAAAAAGATAGGATAAAAATAATCCAGTAATATTTCTTTCATATTTTTCCTTTAAATAACTGCTTCAATATTTTTACAGCTGACAGGATTTGTTTTACCATACAGGTGCATTATTTGTTAAAAAAAAAAATTGGTTTATTGTTACACAATGGTGCTACATAGCCTTCCCAGCTTGGTGCCTTCTTTTAATACTTACTGATTAAAAAAATAAAAATAAATACATTTTATTCAGGAAAAGTGCATACAGTTGATTTACAAACATAATGTTGGATTCCTTGGTTCCTTTGATAATGTTGACATAATGTTAACATTATCACTTGATAATGATAACATAATGTTGGATCCCTGGGTCCCTTGATTTGTAGAGTACTTCTACTTTGGTTACACACAGCCAAATTGTGTAACAGGAAGAGGTCTTGGACACAAATTTGTTTCATGCTAAATGTAGAGGAATCAGCTGAGTATTCCTCAAATAAAATAAGTTGACTCAGCTTATAAGGTAAATAAATAAGCATTTCTCAAACAAGTAGCTGCCTCACCTCACTGCCTTACTGCTACATAGCCTTCCCGGCATGGTGCCTTCTTTTGATAATTACTTGTTCCACACCCAAATTGTATAACAGGAAGAGGTCTTGGACCCCTACTTCCCTCTCTCTTTTTTAATAGTCTATATAGTCATAATTATAGCTTTAAGTATTCAGTGAATAAAGTTTTTGACATTTTTACCCTTTTCCTTACCTAACATCATTTGTGCAGCATATTTTTATTTTATGTCTCACCCAGATTTAATTTCAAAATAAAACCAAACTAAATAAATTAGAAAAGGGTATGTATAGCTAAGGTACACCCTTACTACTAGGTGAACAGGGCATTTGGTGATAGTAAATGATCCCATCAGGCAGGGCTCATCACCTTCTCTCATATTTCAAGTTCACCAGTGTTTATTTACTTAATAACTACGGGTATAATATCTTGGTATTGTAAAACTAATTCTACTATCATAAAAGAAATATTTACTTTAAGTTTCAAGCAGAGAATGCATATATAACTAACACGAAGGACTCCTCTTCACGAGATTCGCCAACTAATAACCTTTTGTTATATTAAAATCGATTCCAGTGTTATGTAGTAGAGAAAAATTGAGTTATATCCAGTTTACGTAAAGCTACGAGTGGTCGAAACCACACTTAAATCCCGGAATGAACTTACGAAGGTTTTTCCACTTAGTGTAGCTACTTGAATACCGACGTAGCCGCCACGAAGGCGCTAAGAAGGAAAACATTCTTAGCTAAGAGGAAAAACCTTCGTAAGTACCTTCCTGAATCCGGCCCCAGACTCCCTTCAGAACTTTAGGTTAGAAGTAGAGTCTCTCGTGAAAGCATTAAGTACTAAAAGAAATGTATCATCTTCCGAATGGTCACTTAAATTACTCCTTCAGAGGAAAATTCCTTGTAATTTTTGCAGAAATCTACTCTCATTACAAAATAGAAATTCTCTCTCTTGATTAGATATTTGAGGGACTGAGAATCACTGTCAATTGGCTAAAGGCTCATGATAAAATTAAATCTGAACCCAAACAACCTAATACTGAGAATTCAGTGAAAACAAAATTGACTTCAGTTAAGTCTAATAAATACAAATCTAAATTAACTACTCCCACTTTAAGAGGTAAGAGTAGTAACATAGGTACTTATTCTGTGACTCCCTCTGAAACTGTAGTTAATACGCCTGCTAAGACGACTAGTCCTACAGGTGAGAGAATGTTTGTTCTGCAATAAGGAACACCCCCACTTACAAGTGCAATACACACTCAGACCGTAATTCCAGGATTAAACATCTTCGAGAATTACGCAGATGCACAAAATGCATGGGTTCTCATGACCCTAATAACTGTACCGTTGCCCTACGCGTGTGCTATAAGTGCCACAAAGGTCGACATCATGATACCTTGTGTGGAGATATCCGACCAAGATACACGAATCCTTATAAAGATTCAAGCAACTCCACTTCGGTACAATATTGCAAAGTACATCAGGAAGTAAATGTACTTGCTCCAGAATCAGGTAATACCACCACATTACCAACAGCACAACTGAAATTAATTAAAAAGAAGTCTAGGATCACCAATCGTGGTCTTTCGACTAAGTTTCTCCAAAGACCTTCATTACTCAACAATTGGGTAATCAGTTAAAATTGAAAACTTTAAGTCGAGTGAAATTGAATGTTTCAGGATTCTTGACCAATAGTGGACTTCGTGATTACCAAGTTGTAAGAATTTTTGGTACGTCTAGGAGGCTATACTACCCCAATACAAGCCATCGTCGTTGACAAGATCCCATCTGATCTACATGTATCAGGTCCTGAGAATACAGTTAAACTTCTTAAATGCAGCGGCATGAAGCTAGCTGATTATATGATAAATTCTGACCGCCTCACCGACGTGGGTATTCTTGTAGGGGCAGATTATTATTATCATAGGTTTATTACTGGATGCACCAAGCGCTGTGGAATGAATTTGTTGTTGTCAGCTGGAGGAAAATTACTTACAGGACTGGTGATACCCCAGCAAAAATCTACACCCACAATTAACCCTTAAAGCTACGCATGGCGTTTATATACGCCATGAGTAACATGTCCCACCGTGTGCATGACGTATATATATATACGCTATAGGGTGCCAGGCATGATTCAAATGTCCCACGGTGTAAAGGGGTCACCCATATTGTGCCCAGGGGCGATTGTAAACAGACGCCATCTTGAAAAAAATCTAGTGCAGGCCTCCTTTGTTTCCCAGGCCTTAGTTAGCAGCCTTATTATTATTAACATCTTTATTGACAAAATTAATTACAATTTTGCCTAATCTGAGGATTTTGATAGTCTGATTAAAGTGAGGATAATGCTAGTGTTCACTGTCACGCAGGACAGAGGGTCATACATAAGACAACAGGTCTAAACTGTAGGCTGAAGCAAATACATATCATGGTTACAATCAATGTTTTAATATATGGATATGTGAAAACAACTTTCTACTGTGCGCTGCCACACAAGGGCAGGGATGGGTTCATAAGTGATGCAGCTTAGAAGTAATATAGATAAAAATTGTTCTTCATTCTTTAAAATGGACAAGCAAATTTTGGGTAAATTGTTAGGATGTCGTCCAGAACACCTGAGTCAATAAAATAGTTACACAGTTGGTGGTACAAGAGGCCAGGAGGTCTAAAGTCCTTTACGGTTTCACATTCATCAATGTAGTGTTCTAATGAGTGCATTAAAGGTTTATCACAGAGTTTACAATCTGAGTATTCTGGTAGTGGCTCAGCCTCACTAACCTGCCAGATGTGTCTGTAGCCAAGGCAAATTCGCGCAATGACTACATCACATTGCCAGGTTCGGTTACTGTGCTGACCATACAAATACCTATTATTGCAAAACTTGTCATAACTTTTAATACTGCAGCTTTCAGGTCTCTGGGCATTTCTTAGCAGCCAGACACCATGGCGAGCGCTTCACGAGCCAGCGCCGACCTCGCTCAGCGCACCTCGCCATGCAGTCATTGACCAAAGACGAAATTGCCAATGAAGTGTTCAAAGACGTTGACGAATCTGATATTGATGACTCAGATATAGATGAGGACTATACACAGCCTGAGGATATAGAAACAACGGATAGTGAGAGTGAACATGTTGGTGCCACGAGGGTGAGGATGCCACGAGAGTCAACCGCTACTACTCAACACCACTTCGTGCCCAAGCAAATAGTTCATGTGTTCCATTGGCAGATTATGATATGATCGACGAATCTGAAGCAGGTGAATCATTCTCTAGTTTTAGTGATTTAGAATCGGAGAATAGTTTTGCTACGCCTGCTAGTGCCAGTAAAAGTTTCATTGCATCACCTGCCCGCCCAGCTAAGCGCCGTTGCATGGAACAAAATGGCGACAATGAGGAACAAATCCCCTCATCTTCCAATACTTTTCCCTCATTGTCCCTTCCTGCCCCTATTGTTGCTAGACATGCTTCAGCACCTGGTCCCCGGATTCCTCGCCGTGGTGCACCTAATAGCTCTCAGAAGACAGCAGGTTTATTTGTGTAGAGTGATGGGGAAGATTTTGTTCCACAAATTCCCGACTTTGACACTACAGATGTGGGAATTACAGATCTTTTCCCTGATGCAGGTGACGAAATGAGTGAAATGGACTTCTTCACTGCATATTTCGATGAGACGCTCTTGGAACACATTGTTCACGAAACGATCAGACTTGCGGCTGATCTCATTGAAGGTGAGAATGTATCAGAATTTTCACGATTACAGCGTTGAAAAGAGACGACTGTAGGTGAACTGTATGTGTTTTTCTCCTTTTGTATGTTGATGAAACATTGTGTGAAACACGCAATATCCCATTATTGGAGCAAAGACAACGCTGTTCCAACACAATTGTTCCGGAAATATATGTCCCCAGACCGATTTCTGTTACTCCTACGGTGTCTTCACTTTGCAAATAATGCAGACGAGAGACAGGATGACAGGCTTTGGAGGGTGAGGCACGTGCTAAATGACCTGATTGGAAAGTTCAGAGATTACTACGTACCAGCTCAGAAGCTGGTTATTGATGAATCCCTTGTGCTTTTCAAAGGACGTGCTGCCTTCAAGCAGAATATTCCCTCAAAACGCCACCGATTTGGACTGAAATTCTTTGTGCCCTGTGACTGTGAATCAGGAATGGTGTTACACATGATACTATGTTCGGCTACAAATGTGAACATTCCTGCTAATGACCAACATGGCTTCTCAGGTAGTGTGGTGAAGGCACTGCTTGCAGCATATCTGAACTATGGCCACATATTGTACATAGATAACTATTATACCAGTCCCTTACTAACCAGGTTCTTGCTTGATATTAAGACTGGAGTGTGTGGCACAGTAAAGCCAAAACGAAGGGAAATGCCTGTGTTTGACACTGCTATGCAGGTAGGTGATTGCGAGGTAAGAAAAAGTGGTGCAATGCTTTCAGTCCGGTGGAAAGACAGACGTGAAGTGAACATGTTGACCACTATTCACTCTGGCACAATGGTGGACAGTGGCAAGGTGAACAGAACAACAAAACAAATAATATATAAGCCAGATTGTGTGATGGACTACAACATCAACATACGTTTAGTTGATAAATGTGACATGATGGTGAGTGCTGTAGAGTGTGTACGGAAAACTGTGAAGTGGACGAAGAAGATGATTTTTCACCACCTTGATGTAACAATGCTGAACAGTTACAACATGTATCTTGTGAAAACATGTAGAAAACCATATATCCGTTCATTTAGTTTTCAAGTTTTGAAACAATTACTAGCTAAGTTTGGCAAAAACACCCCTGGCATACAAAGACCCATTTGGAACCCAATATTGGACCATGCTCCTGCACCCAGTCTCGCTTACAGGGACGCCTTTCTGGTACACCAAATCAAGAGATTACCACCAACTGGAGTGCGTGCAGCAGGCCAGCGTCGGTGTGTTGTGTGTTACAGCACAAAAATGAGGCCACAGACACGTAAATGGGTGTTAACATGGTGCGAAGCGTGTGCAGTCCCTGTGTGCCATATTGACTGTTTCGCACAGTATCACAGTCTCCAGGACTACTAAATGTGTAATTCTTTTGTAAATAAATTTACATATCAAGTTAATTTTAGTGTTTATATTGAAAAAACCCAAATACATTGTATATTTCCTGTAAACTATACTATTTTGGTGGGCATACTTGTGACAATAATATGTGAGCACGTAGTGAATTTATACCAGTTTTATTAAAATACAACGTCTTGTGACAATAATTGGAACAATACTAGCGAAATTTTTTTGTAAAATGTGCCATAGATACTGTAAATAATGCCGCGAAAGTAAATTCGCGGCAACTTGGGACTCTTGAGCCGCCGTGCATGACGGCTCCCTGACGCAGCACTCTTGAGCGCTCACTCTCTGTGACATCATCGGCGAACTTGTCGCCTCAATTACGTCATTGGTAAGTACAAAAGAATTTTTGTTATTACTTTTCCTGTGCTCAGGGAACACAAATTAACATTTTTAGAAGACGAAAAAAATTATTAGATTTTGTTTTTTGCGCACAGGGGTGTAAAAGTCCTCAGGGTCTTAACCATTAAGCTTAGCAGCTTAATGGTTAACCAATATAATAATTCAATCATAGTGGCATGACTAGGCTTAGAGCAGTCACAACTACAACTCAGATACATAGCTGAGAATGATTTTGATCCCCCTGTGTATAAATTATGGGATTTAGACACCTTAGGTATCGTCCTGGAACATCCAAGTCCAGATTACACATGGACTTACCAACAGTATCTCAACTCAGTTATCTATCAAGATAACCAATATTGGGTTAAATTGCCATGGAAGCTGAACCTTCCACAGCTCCCTGTAAATTATTTCATGGCATTCACACAATTGAAATCACAGATAGTTCGGTTACACAAACAACCTGACAAACTATGACTGTATCACGAATTGATACAGCAACAACTTGCAAACAAATTTATAGAAATTGTTGAGCAAGATAATAATAAATTAGGACATTATTTGCCTCACCATGCTATCTTGAAAGACTCAGTTATGACACCTATTAGAATTGTGTTTAACTGTAGTGCCAAAGTAAAGGCAGATAGTGTGTGTCCCTTAATGATTGACTACAAACTGGGCCGAGTCTAACTCAACGACTCCAAGATGTACAATTGCGGTCTCATTCAAGAATTTACACTTATATGGCTGATATCAGTAAAGCCTTTTTTGAGGGTAGGTTTTCAAGAGGAAGACCGTGATTTTACAAAATTTCTCTGGGTATAGGATCCTAGTGATCCTAATAGTGAAATCATCATGTATAGGTTCGTGTCAGTTCTATTCGGAGCTACATCATCACCATTTTTACTCCAAGCCACCTTGGATACTCATTTGAAGAAATCTGATAACACGTTCAATGCTGAAATTAGCAACAACCTATACGTCGATAACTTCCAGGGAACTACTAATGATGAAACCAAATTAGTAAAAATTTTTCATGAAACGACTAACTGCGAGATACTGGGATCCAATATGCCTTTACAGTCGTGTGCCTCTAATAATCAAAAACTGAATCAAATAATCGAGGATGAATTTCCCTATTATCAATTACCACAAAAATTGAAAGTTTTAGGCATGGAATGGAATACTTCCACTGACGAATTAAATATTAAGTCTGTGGAAACTAATAATTCTCCCTCAACCATCAGAAAGTTACTTTCGTATATCAGTAAACCATTTGATCCCTTAGGCTTACTTAGTCCTATTTTAATTAGGGGTAAACTCCTCATGCAGGAGTGCTGGCAGACTAATATGGGTTGGGATGATCTGTTACCTAATGATCTGTAAGATAAATGCCAGCAATTAACTATGGATTACAATAAACTTAGTATTCTGAATGACCTCGTAATGCTTTAGGAACAAATTTACCCACAAATTTGCAGGTGTTTTGTGATGCCTCAAGCAAAGCATATGGCGCAGTAGCCTATTTAGTCAACACTCGGCAATCATTTTTACTTACTTTTAAGGTTAGAGTGGCCCCAATTAAGAAAAGGGCATTACTCCAAATGAAGTTAACAGCTTTAATAGTAGTGTAAGACTGGCTCATTGCCTGATTAAGACACTCAGTAATATTCACTTTGGTGAGATAGTAGTGTGGTTAGACAACGAGGCACTCTTACAGTGGGTAAAGAACAACAACAACAAAACTCCCTAGGTCAGTAACAGAGTTAGGGAAATACGAGAACTAGCAGCTGACTATAAATTGAGACATGTCCCCACCAAGCACGATCCAGCTGACTGTTTATGAAGGGGTTTAACCTTAAAACAAATAGGTAAAACCGAGATGTGGTTTACTGGACCCCAATGATTCAGTGGTCAGTGGCCTAAACAGAAGCCATAAGTCATAGTGACTAATATCACTGTCCCCACTGTGGAGCCAGAAACCTCTCGATCTTTTGCTATTCATCCTAACCATTATTCTAGCTTAGGTAAATTGCTAGGAGTTACTCAAGTTGTATTTCTTCAATAAGCTAGGAATTAAATATCAATTTCCTAGTCTCCTCAAATACTGAGACAAACAGCATTTAAGTCTCAAATGGAGACTTAAGGAAGACATTATGAACATCTTCCAGACAAATTAACCAAGTCCCTGGGCATTTGGTTTGATTCTGATAATAACAACATCTTAAGGTGTGGAGGACGTCTGTTTCATGCTGAAATTGGCTTAGAAGCAAAAAAGCCTATGCTTCTGCCTCGTCACCACATCATAACTAAACTTATAGTCTTACATCACCATGAACATGGTACATTACACGGTGGTGTGCTAGACACTCACACTGATTTACGACAGAAATTTTGGCTTCCTCAAGGTCGCCAAATTGTCAAATCCTTTATTAAATCTTGCGTGATCTGCAGGAGGTATGGTGCTTGAGTGTGTCCTTACTCAAGACCTCCACCACTTTCTAAAGAACGAATTGTCCACCTTCGTCCCTTTGAGACCACAGGTGTAGATACACAGGAGCTCTTATTTTAACAGGCACTTCAGATAAAATTCTGATGAAAGCCTATATATATGCCTCTTAACGTGTGCAACCACACGAGGCATACACTTAGAAGTAACTTCTGACATGAGTGCAGAAGCGTTCCTACAAGCCTTTTGCAGCTTTGCAGCACGTCGATCTTGTTCCAAACTGATGAAATCTGATAATGGATCTAATTTTGTGGCAGGGGAAGCTTGCTTAAGAGAAATATGGAAACATCCAGATGTACGTTCAGTGCTCAGAGATAGTGCCATTGGAAATTTATACCTCCACGAGCATCGTGGCAATGAGGATTTTATGAGCGCATGGTAGGCACTGTGAAGAATTGCTTAAGAAAAGCTTTACACAGCCTTACCGAGATGCAAACCCGTGTCACAGAAATAGAAGCACAAGTCAACAACAGACCATTAACTATCTTTCAGATAACTTCTCCCAGAGAGAACCCCTTAGTCCCTCTCATCTGATTCATGGTGATCTTCTGAGCCCTCTAATATCTCTAGAAGATGAGGATCCAGAAGACCCTTCATGTGTTGGAAGAAGTAACTTAGTGGAAAGTTACAAACGTCTTTCGAGAGTGATAGGAAAGTGGAATGAAGTATGGACCCGTTCATCTACCTGCTCTGAGAGAGTATTATTATGGAGCTACAAGCCCATATAATAAAGTTCAATTAAAACCAGGTGATTGAGTCTTAGTTGATAGTGATGGACCCAGGTCAGATTGGCCTATAAGCAAAATTGTTGACGTTCATCCTGGTTACCAAGGTGTATTAAGAATAGTTAGGATTGAGTGTCGAGGCACAAGCACCCTAAAAACTCTAGAAAAATTAGTTCATCTAGAATTAGCTGAACATGAATGCTCTGCAGCGGTGAATTAAAGTTTCAGAAGACAGTGATACTGTCCACACGAGCACACATCCATCCAGAGTGGATGCTCAACAATGCAAGCTGAAAGTCAAACAGTACTCTGATTCGGTCTAGTTGCAGATGACCATCTTCTGACGTTGAGACAATTTCTGAGACCTGCAATCATGATTCAATGACCAAGTAACTTAACAAGTACATGTCATTGTGACACCAGTTATTGAATTTTGCCGTAGATTTTGAGATTTCTTGACTTTAGAAAATTCACTGTTTAATATTTGAATTCTAATATGTTCCCCTAAAGACTTAGAGTCACATCTGTTCAACAGATACGGGACATCCGTTATGTACATACTGACGTACTAACATTCTAACCCAATGAATATAACTTCAGAGTAGAGAGATAGGTACGTCAGTACTAAGACATGAACTGTGACCCATGTTTTCTTCCCCCCGAGTTATGTTGGAAGTTTCCAATACTTAATTACTAATATATACTACTTTAAGAAAGAATTCTTGTACTATCCATTATATTTTACTAATACTGCTAATCAGTAGAGTAATAACATTAATTCATATCATACTGCATAGTAATCACACTAAAAGCTTCCTAATATCCATGGCGTGTTGCGTCATCCAGCTCGACTGGGGAATAAAAATCTACATTTAAGAGAATTGTGTTAAATTCTCCTTTATTTTTGCATTCTTTAACAAGAATTATTAGCTGATAATATATTCACCATTGATCAAGCTATATAGCAATATTTGCTGTGATCACTTTATCCAGCTACAAGCTGTTATCAAAGAGATTCACGGAAGAAAGAATTTCCCCTATAATCTTTTCGTCTATGTGAACTTCGTTTCATATTAATTGTTATATAGCGAAAATTTAATTAATATTAGCTTTCTTATGATAAACCTTGTCTTTATTATCTCCCATAGTTGGGCAAATTATAGGAGTTATTTCCTCTGTTCCAACACTCCGTTCTGCCATGCATGCGAGACAGAGAGGGAAAGAGAAGCGGCCATTGTTCTCAGAGAGAGAGTGTCTGGAAGCTCACTATATTTACCGCCTCGTAATTGCGTCATCCTTGCTACTGTAGACGTTAGAGTGACGGAGCAGCTTCATCATTCTCAGACACCAGTATCGGCAAATTATAAATCCATATTTACTTTTATTATTAGTGATCACAATCTAACGTTTGTCGTCATGCTGTATGCCAACTAAAAATAACAAGTTTTATTTCAGGGCACTTTCACATTTCATTTAGAAATATGTGTGATATTATATCTCTTTGGATAGTATTTACATACTGCCCGTATTTCAGCCTGTGTCTTAATGACAAGAAAAGAGATAAGCCTCTGCCTCGGTTATGTGTTCCTAGGATATCCTGATGCAACAAGATTCAGTGACGATTATTGCCATACCTGCTTGATGGGGTTCTGGGAGTTCTTCTACTCCTCAAGCCCGGCCCGAGGCCAGGCTCGACTTGTGAGAGTTTGGTCCACCAGGCTGTTGCTTGGAGCGGCCCGCAGGCCTACATACCCATCACAGGCCGGTTGGTCTGGCACTCCTTGAAGAAATCAATCTAGTTTTCTCTTGAAGATGTCCACGGTTGTTCCGGCAATTTTTCTGACGCATGCTACTATTTCTTCATACAGCTAAGCTGTCATTTCGTTGTTGTAGTTTAGTAGAACATTATTTTCATTTATATGAAAATCTTCAAGATAAGGTCTAATATTCCATATAAATTCTTAACCATGTGATGTATATTAATGTCGCAGTAATTTGTAGTTGAAGTGTATTAACTTCTTATTTAAAATAACCCCCCCCCCAAGTTTGTGGTGCGAGTCTGCTCAATATTTCTTTTCATTCTACAGTCCATTTATTGTTTTACTATTTCATGATTTATTATTCAAGAGATCCATAGGCACTAGCTGGTTCTCGTATTTATTTCCAATTTATTTATTTAATTTATTTTCCTTTATCTAAAGGGTTATCTTGAGATGATTTCAGGGCTTTAGTGTCCCCGCGGCCCGGTCCTCCACCAGGCCTCCACCCCCAGGAAGTAGCCCGTGACAGCTGACTAACACCCAGGTACCTATTTTACTGCTAGGTAACAGGAACATAGGGTGAAAGAAACTCTGCCCAATGTTTCTCGCCGGTGCTGGGATCGAAACCAGGACCACAGGATCACAAGTCCTGCGTGCTGTCCGCTCGGCCGACCGGCTCCCAAATAAGGGTGGTCCTTGCAAGTTATTGAAAATTATTATTATTGTTAATAATATTCTGAGGCAGATTTTCCCACAAGTGTGGCATCTGGGTACTAGGCTATGACCAGTTGTGAGGCGTCTGGGTACTTTAGGATCGGTAGTGAGGTGTCTGGGTACTTAGCTATGAACAGAAGTGATGTGTCTGGGTACTTTGCTATGACCAGCAGTGAGGCGTTTGGGTACTTGACAATGACCAAGCAGTAGTGAGGCGTCTGGGTACTTGGCTATTGCCAGTAGTGTGGCGTCTGGGTATTTGGCTATGACCAGTAGTGAGGCGTATGGTTACTTGGCTATGACCTGTAGTAAGGCATCTGGGTACTTGGCTATGACCAATAGTGAGGCATCTGGGTTCTTGGCTAGGACCAGAAGTGAGGCGTCTGGGTACTTAGCTAGGACTAGAAGTTTGGCGTCTGGGTGTTGGGTATCTGGGACTTTAACTCAAATGTAGGAATATTTAATTAAGAAAATCAATATCCTCGAAGGAACAAATACTTTTGAGAAAAGAGGGAAAACAAATAATGAGATTATAAGACTAACACTGTGAAACCAGTGTTAGTATGTTAGATTATTAAGCAATTTTTTGAAGAGCATGAATGTACTGTAATAATAATTAATTGAGAGTTACAATCCTGAAACATCAACTGTGGGGAGGGGGGTATTACTAGAAATTCATATATATCTAGGAACTAGTGTGGTTCGTCACCAGTTCATTAAGGATGTTAGTAAAGATTATAGAATCCGAAACTGAATGTAGATTCTAAAAGATCATAATATAATAAATGATCAAATGTATGAAATATTATCCAATCATAGGAAATAAAAGGTGCAAACTTATTGAGCACTGAGCAGTAAATTATGGATTTATGTTACTACTCTCAGAATATTATATGCATAAGAAAATACATATTAAATAATGCTAGCATGAGTCAAAAATTCTACGATAGGGTATCGGACTGGAGAAATGTCACAAGTGGAGTACCACAGGGTTCAGTTCATGCACCAGTGATGTTTATTGTCTACATAAATGATCTACCAGTTGGTATACAGAATTATATGAACATGTTTGCTGATGATGCTAAGATAATAGGAAGGATAAGAAACTTAGATGATTGTCATGCCCTTCAAGATGACCTGGACAAAATAAGTATATGGAGCACCACTTGGCAAATGGAATTTAATGTTAATAAATGCCATGTTATGGAATGTGGAATAGGAGAACATAGACCTCACACAACCTATATATTATGTGAGAAATCTTTAAAGAATTCTGATAAAGAAAGAGATCTAGGGGTGGTTCTAGATAGAAAACTATCACCTGAGGACCACATAAAGAATATTGTGCGAGGAGCCTATGCCACGCTTTCTAACTTCAGAATTGCTTTTAAATACATGGATGGCGATATACTAAAGAAATTGTTCACGACTTTTGTTAGGCCAAAGCTAGAATATGCAGCGGTTGTGTGGTGCCCATATCTTAAGAAGCACATCAACAAACTGGAAAAGGTGCAAAGACATGCTACTAAGTGGCTCCCAGAACTGAAGGGCAAGAGCTACGAGGAGAGGTTAGAGGCATTAAATATGCCAAAACTAGAAGACAGAAGAAAAAGAGGTGATATGATCACTACATACAAAATAGTAACAGGAATTGATAAAATCGATTGGGAACATTTCCTGAGACCTGGAACTTTAAGAACAAGAGGTCATAGATTTAAACTAGCTAAACACAGATGCCGAAGAAATATAAGAAAATTCACTTTCGCAAACAGAGTGGTAGACGGTTGGAACAAGTTAGGTGAGAAGGTGATGAAGGCCAAGACCGTCAGTAGTTTCAAAGCGTTATATGACAAAGAGTGCTGGGAAGACGGGACACCACGAGCGTAGCTCTCATTCTGTAACTACACTTAGGTAATTAGAGATTAGAGAGGCTTAGCTGTATGACGACTTCACTAAACCCGGTTCACTACTCGTAGCCGTGATCACATCGTCCAAATAAGGAAGAAACACCAGTGGTGAACATCGTAGGTGGAGGAAGAAATGCTTGGTTCGTCCTCGCTTACACGCTGTAATCAAGGAAGTTTGAATAACATTTAACT
This sequence comes from Procambarus virginalis, assembly GCA_020271785.1. NCBI lineage: Eukaryota > Metazoa > Arthropoda > Malacostraca > Decapoda > Cambaridae > Procambarus > Procambarus virginalis. The sequence continues at coordinate 520,880 of WNGS01109749.1, forward strand.
AGGCTAGAAAATTATTCCAATATTCACTGAAATTGGAGAATAACGTTGAAAGAAACTAACGTTGTGTTTGTGGTCGACGTATGTCGTAACGACAGGCTACCCACAGTAATAAACTATAGAATGATGCATCAAACTACAATGTATACATAACGTAGGAGTGATGGAACACTTAGGCCTGCCGGTCTGCCAGTCCCTGACGTTCACTGCTGTGTACGATTAATTGCGGGACGTGACTATCTTCGTAGACGCGTAATTGAACAGTTTCTAGCACTGTATGACCACGTGATCTTGATACAATGGCTGCCGCCTGCAGAGGCACGCGCATACCTCGCGGTGCCCTATGCTTTAAAGACGCCTCCTCTCAAGTCTCAGAGCAAGAGTAGAATGAGCCCTTGGTCAATTAAAGGCTATGCCCGATCTTCAGGCCAATTAAACGCACTGGACGTAATGATGGGCGCAGGTGCTGTTCAGAACACGCCTCACTGAGAAATGCTTCTCCCTTGCACGTTGCTAATATGGCGTCTCTAGTAGGAGTGGTGTCTTCTTACTAGAGACACTAGTGTGGGGGGCCGGTCGGCCGAGCAGACAGCACACTGGACTTGTGATCCTGTGGTCCTGGGTTCGATCCCAGGCGCCGGCGAGAAACATTGAGCAGAGTTTCTTTCACCCTATGCCCTTGTTACCTAGCAGTAAAATAGGTACCTGGGTGTTAGTCAGCTGTCACGGACCGGGCTGCGGGGACACTATAGCCCCGAAATCATCTCAAGATAACCTCAAGATAACTTCCTTCTTCCCTGGCTGTGATACGCATGCGCATCCCACTCAAAGTATTTTATTTTACTTATAATTAATCAGGGAAGTAAGGACTGGTGACACGTGCTTATGTCACTAATAAATGTATTAAGGTGCAATATATTTTTGCACAATGCAAGTTAGCTTATTAAGACTGCTTTAAGAAATTTTATATAAATCATTTATACTATAATAATTTCCACTGTAGGTATTAATACACCTAAATGGACGAGTTCAGTAAGCAATAACATGCTATGTAAATAATCAACTAAATAAACAATTATCCTTAGTAAAGGAGTGTAATTAATTAAACTCTGTTTAGATGCAACTAAATGTGGAGAGATTTAAGTTTTAGCCTTTCGTTCCTCATGTCCTCACTCTGACTAGAAAAAATTTGGCAAATGTGGCTTCGCAGTAGAAACATTAATTGAATTAGTTCTACAAATTAGTAGTTAGTAAATGCTATGAGTTAATACAATAATGATGTATTATAATACAATAATGATATATTACTGTTGGAAACTTTCCAACATAACTCCGGGGGAGGAAATCTCGGGTCGCAGTTCTGAGTACTGACGTACCCATTCCGAAGTTATATTATGAGTCAGTAAATTAGTACGTTAGTAACGAATGTCCCGAATTTGTTCTACAGATGTGACTCTAAGTCATTGTGGGAACATGAATTAAACATTGAAATATTAAATGATTAAGGTATCTGTAATCAAGAACTCTCTAAAGTTTACAGTAGACTCAACAACTTTTTTTTTTTATTTTTACATGCAAAGCATGCAATTTAAATACAATAAAAACAAATCAAGAACATAGAAAACATAACAAAACAAAAAAAACACTGGCCAGAAGGGCCGACAGCACAATACAACAAAATACAAAACTCGATAAATGCATTGAAAAACACATCAGACAACACGACACAAAATAGAAAACAATGGCAAACAACAAGCACAGGAACATGTCAAAACAAAACAATATAAAACAAAACAAAACATCAAGATGTATAACATACAATCAAGAAAAAACATAGTTACATACACAAGAACAAACAAACACCGGCCTGAAGGACCGAGAACAAAACACAACAGAAGGAACAAAATGAATTATTATAAAAAAATACAATAAGAATGCACACCACACAATTAAGCCAATAACAACAAAGAAAAATAAAAGACAAATACAACACGTAAGCACAAAATAAAAACACATAGGGCACGGTAACAACACTAAATAAATACATGAAGACCAACACACACACACCAAACCACCCGCCTCGCCACAAACAAAGGGAGAGGCACGGGCACAAACTATCAGAAGGCAAACAAACAGCCAGAAGGGCACACAGCACAAAGTATAAAATCACCCGACGTATTTGCCCGGAAACTCGTCCCGAGGGAATCTGACATGGAATGCCTCCCGTCATAACCACTGTCAAGGGCCCTGACTATCCACCGGGGACGGCATCTCCTCCGGGACGTCGGCCACAAACACCCGCAAACAGAAAGTCCCACGCAGAAAGTCCAGCGCCTCATCGCAGATCGGTAACTCAGCAATCCGCGACCAGTGACCCAACGGCATCACAGACTTCGGTAACACGTCCCCCAAGTGCCCAATGGACAACCTCCAAGGAGGGAGCCTGGCAGAAGGCACCACCACAGGGGCACCAGCGCCCACGGGCACACCACCGGACGACCGCGGGGAAACCGAACTGCGCACATTTTTCCGCAAGGTCACCACCAGGCCACGCCCAGACCCATCAACCCCACCATCCCTGGCAGCGGAGGCCACCACTCCCCACCGCGGAGAGGCCCCCGGCGGAGAAGGAACAGCAGGCACATCCGAGACACGGACACCAATGTCAGCAGGCGCGTGGACTTCCGCCACCACTAACTGCGGAGCCAGCGACGTATCCGGAACCACTCCATCCACACCTGAGGACTCAGTCACTAAATTCCCCAACATCGGCCCAGGTAGACGACGAATGCCGGGAACGTTTGGGCACCGGCCTGAGATCGTCAGAGCCGGAAGCCGACCCAGAAATACGGGCACCACTAGCCGGACGCACTGACGCCCGCCGCAAAACGGCAGCAGCCTCGACCACAGGGGGAACCGGACCACACACAACAGGAGGCCCCACAGCCACCCCAGCACCCAGCACAGCTGGGACCCGAGGCGAGGATGCAGGGCCAGGCGCAGCAGCTGAAGACGGGTGAGCAGACGGTGAGGAGGGAGCATCAGGAAGGCCCACGGGAGCAGCAGGGACAGGAGCAGGAGTATCAACCGACGGCATCGCAACATCCTGAGGAGGGTCGGCGACATCCGGGGGAACGTCTGGCGACGCTGGGGGAGCCTCAACAACGAGTGGGTCGGTCACCTCATCCCCGGAGGCCTCGTCCAGGGGAAGCGGAGGGAAATCCTCTTCCCGGAACAAGTTGACTGGAGCAACCGGAGCCGCATCGCACCCGGCAGCCTGATGTCCCAACAGGCCACACCGGAAACAGGTAGGAGGCTGCCGGGCATAGTACACCCGGATGTAGCACCCCAGAAGCCGGACTGAAGATGGAATATCCGACCGCAGGCGCATCCCCAAGGTGCGAACGTTCGTCCGCCTACCAGCATACCTCCCTGAGGAGAGCGTGTTGACCCGCACACTGACGACCGCCCCAAATCGCTGAAAGTAACGCTGGAGAAGATCCTCGGGAAACTCCAGGGGCGCCCCATGCACACTGACATAAGTCAGCGCACCACTACGGTCGGAGATGGAGACATAGCCGGCACCATCCGGCAGCGACAACGAGCGTCCCTCGTAACGACTGAGGAAATCACGGTACACTTCCTCCGTCACAAACTTGATGACAACCCGATGGGCAGTCACAAGCTCAATACCGTAAACGGCCATCACAGGGACACGAAGCATGTCGCACATAACCATGGCTATCTCCGTATATCCAGCACGACCAGTGAACTCCAGGCCCACGGAGTTCACGTGCTTGATAGAAGGAAGGGGACCACCCATGGCAAGCCCGCCACGTCAACACGCAGCCAGCAGCAACAGCAGGGGGGGGAGGGGGCAGAAACGCCCACACCCCCTCTGGTGACGAAAACGGCAAACACCCCAAACCACCAGAGGCCAGACGACACGTGTGTACCCCACGGCAGCTCCAGGTGGACTCATAGACTCAACAACTAGGGTCGTAGTGACATGTAATGGTTGCATTACGTAGTTGCTGAATTGTAGGTAAACTCAGAAAATGTTCCCAAGAACTGATAACCATATTGTATAAGTTGTATTATACATTAATATACATTAATATAATTAATCATTGAGTCATTCAAGATCAAGAAGACTCTGACACGACAGTCAGGTCACTGTCTAGGGTCGCTGTGACTTGTAACTGTTGAGTTACTAGACAATAACATCACTGAGCATCATGATCACCCCAAAACTCAAATGAGGAAATTTGATTTAATATGCACTGCCGTGCTGTAGTCATTCTGATTAATGGTATAACTAAGTTTCTAACTATAGATAATATAATATTAGAGAATTGAATATGGTTACTCATTAAATCAAGGAAGATTCTGAGTCGACAGTGAGATTAGTAGCCTAGTCATTCAGACTTATGAGCTAATTAAATTACAGCTCATAAGCTTATCACTGGAAACTCGTGAATACATCCTCAACTTTAGATGAGAAATTGAATTTAATAAATCAGTTTATAAGTAGTCAACTGTATTTAATTGTGAGTACAGACTAGGCTGGTACTCAGTTGACACTAACTAAAGTCCCTAATACCTACCTAAATAGATGGTTTAAATTTCAAACCTACCTAAGTAGAGGGCAAAGCTAATTGTGATACCTTACTAATTCTTAGTAGTGTCACTCTAGCTGAATGGTGAGCAATAATAATTGTAAGGTTATTATGGTGAGCAGTAATGTACTCGAATTAAAATGAGCTCGAATTAACATAGTAAGCTGTATTGAGCTCGAATTAACATAGTGAGCTCGGATTAACATAGTGAGCTGTATTGAGCTCGAATTAGCGCGGGGAGAATTTAGGCGTTAAATTATCATAACGAGCAGAATTGAGCTCGAATTCGCATCGGGAACAATAAAGCGCTCAATTGTTGTGCTAACTCACGGGTGAGCTGTATTGAGCTCGTTAAGCTTGTTAGGTTACAATGCTTATGGTTTAGTGGTAATGCATTAAACGATGGGAAACCTAAGGTTGCTGGAAAAATAATTATTATTACGATTAATCCTATTTGAAGATAATTTGTAACATTTTCCCAACCTAAACGATTCATGGTTTATTAGTTCTCTGTAGTATGTTCACTTACGTATTGGTACGTTTGCAATTTTGCTCATGCTGCGTTCCTACAATAATAAGCAGAAACAAGAATTAAACAGCTTAAATAAATTTAATGCAAATATTTTCACTAACTCTTAGTGCAGAAAACATGGAATTAATAAGGTTTTCTTGGCAAACCTTAAGTGCAGGTATAATGGACCTTAGTCCGAGTGAATTTACAAGTGTAGAAATTGTTTGATGACTTCGTAGTATTGCTAAATTCAGGAATGCTGGATGCATTGGGTGCTAGATTCTCTAGCCTAATATTATAGATTACCTAGGGAGTGCTAGATTCTTTACCTAGTATCATTAATTACCTTGGGAGACTGAGTGTGGTCAATTATTACTTGTCGAGAATAATTCTAGGTCTGAAGTGGATTCAATGGTTTGGTCGCTGTGACATGTATCTGTTTAAGTACGGACCACTGATTTTCCACTGAGAGCTATGAAACATCTTTGTGAATACTAATTGTACTACATTTAATCTGGGTTTATTACTCAGCTGGGTTTCCCATTCAGCTTGTTGCTGGAGAATTGATTTACTGCTGATTAATTTATTATTGTTATCAGGCATAGACTTCATCAGGTTTAAAAGTTTACCTGTCAGTAATTAGCCACCTGCATATTGGAGCATATTCATGCCCAATCGTTTAACATGTCCAGTGATGTATTGGTAATAGTAGTCTGTTCCAACTAGTACATTTACATTATTAAGGCGGTCAGACGTTAACTGGTTGTCAGCCAATTTAATTTCATGTTCCTGCAGGAAGCGGGCTGTATACCTTAGACCCCTTAATATTTAGGTCAAATGGTATTTGATCTACAACTATGGCTTGGATAGCGTTGGTATAACCCACCTAGACGTACGAGCGGTCGAACTACTGAATATTCTTGGAGTCCTCGATTTATCATGAACCCTGACAGGTTTAATTTTACTTGTCTGATTGGTTTTAAGTTAAGTGCCTCTGCCGCTTTCTGAGTAATGAAAGTTTTCTGGGATCCTTGATCAAATAGTCCACGAGTGGTGATCTTGACTCCTTTATTCTTTACTTGAAGATGGGCAGTGAGCAAGGTTGCATGCTCTTGAGATGCTGGTGAAATTTCGCTGTAAACTTCTCGCACCTTGCAGCACTGTACATATGTAGATCCTCTACCTCCTATTCTAGGATTGAAATAATTTGTTTTGACAAATATGCACAGTGCAGCATAATGTTTACCCCTTCTACACCTACTGCAGGTGTTCAGTGGGGTGTCACAGCTGTTAACATTATGTGATTTGAGACACCTAGTACATTTGTGTAACTGTTTGAGTCGTCTGACTCGAGTGTCTCTATTGGGATAATTAGTGCATTTGTACAGAGAACGTTTTTATTGCAAAACAAACATAATCCCCCATCTTACAGTTCGTTTAGGGAACACCAGTTTAGGTGAATCTGCAACTACAGGTTGTGAAGGTTTTGCTGCTTGCATTTGCTTGTTATTTATTCTCTTGTGAGTACTTGTTGTACTCTGGGGAGCAATTATTGAGCTCTTAGGAGCACTTGTAGGGCTCTTAGGTCTTACTGATGAATCAGTATTTGACCTTTTGTTATTACATTGAATATTAGTACCCTTATTATCTAATGACAGTGTTACTTTAGGAGTTTCAGGTAAGAAACCTGATATGGGTACAGTTTCTGTGCATTCAGAAGAGGCATTAAGTGCCTGGTTTGCTTGTTGACTGTTAGTCATATTTCGCAAACCTGTGAATATATAATGGCTAAATTGGCACGGATATTACCATTCTGGTATAAACACAATTTATTGAGTATCTCACCAGACAATTTTCTCTGGATGATAATTTTAGTCAACCACTCAGCAGTGGAGTGATCCACCTCCTCGCTGAAGGAATTTAACAGTGACTCAAGCTGATAACTAAAAGCTTGTAAAGAGTCAACTGATTGTTCTGGTGGAGATAAATCTAGTAATTGGTGGACAAGGTTTATAACAATCTTCTCATTATCAGCGCTCGCTCTAGAGGGCTGGTTTGAGTAATTATGACTCTTACTTGTCATAACCCTTTAACCCTTTAACTGCGCAACGCGCCTGCAGGCCCACATCTAGGGTGCGCTATGCGCCTCCAGATATTTGTATTTTTCACGTTCCATTCAAAACTCCCGCGGCAACATGGGGTTCACATCAGCTTCCTCAGGGCTCTTGTAAACAGACGCCATCTTTAAAAAAAATCGTGGTCCACATTACCGGGAGTGAGAGCCTCAGTAGTGAGTGAGCAACCAAGGCCGGCGCACGCAGCATGAGCTCACAGCTCTGGTCTTCAGCTTGTAACCACAGCATTGCCTAATAATATAAAAAAATATATATAACTTGTATTATTTAGCCATGATAGTATTACAGAAGAGCCTGAGTGGGATAATGACTATGTACAATGTTCAAATATTAGTGATTCAATGCTATTCACGATGTTCACAGCGCTAGCCACAGCACCATTGCATTATTTTGTCCCTCTAGGAATCTTCAAAGGACTTCTTAGGTGCCTTTACAAAATAAACTTGTGGTCAATTATATATTATATCCTGGTCACAGGATTTAGTGACCAGTTTTGTAATAACAGCAGGATTGTGGTGATAATAAGCACCGTGCGTAGTATTGTGGTGAGGGAGAGAATCGAGGTAGCCTCACTGTGTGGCAGCCGCTCTTGTTTTGCTCATCATACTAGCTTAGTGGTTCGCTATGGTGAACACATTTGTACATGGGTATATACAATGTGTGTATATAGTGTAGTAACAGCAACAGGAGTATGGTGGGAGGAGCTATTTTGGTGAGGGAGGTGGCGTAATCATAGCGTCGTCTGCAGCCGGCTGTGTGATTTCTCATGTAGTATAATGGTGGCCACTGTAAAGTTTAGACATAATACCGGCTTACTTGCATAGTTCTGGTGAATAAAACATGTAGATAGGTATACATAACATGTGTAAATAGTGTAATACAAACAATAACAGTATGGTGGGAGGAGCAATGTTGGCGAGTAAGATGTTGGAGGAGTGAGAGAGACTGGATGTTGGAGGAGTGAGGGAGAGACTGGATGTTGGAGGAGTGAGGGTGTGGCAGCTGACACTCGCGGATTTCTGAGTATGTTCATGGTGAATGTCTATAGTGTGTATATAGACTGTATATATACTTAAATTAGCATAATACAATGGAAATATGTGCCAGATATGTGTACACATGTGTCATGCATGTAACACAGTGTCTTTGGACAGTACGGATGTTGTACTGCCATAATATAGTGTACGCGTTCATTATACATAGGATTGGCACGTAAAAGCATATAAAATGTATTTGGAACTGTGCGCAGAAAATAAACAAAAATATCACACACAGAGATCACACTAACGTGAAGCATCAAATGAACAAATTGTAACACGGGACGGGTTCTCACTTCCTTCTACCCTCTTTTTCTCTCTTTACCCGTGTTCTTTACTTTGGTTCTTAACCAAGGGACCCCACGACTTTTACTCGAGCCGACTCCACGCCACGTGGTCTCAAGACGATTTACCGACTTGAGATTCTACAACCCGTATGACGTGAAAATAGACTTCTAGCAAAGTTCTAGGATCTCCTTTCCGCCGCCACCACCAGATCAGTAACCAAAATGAGCAATGATCGAGATCTGGATCGACCACGCTAAACAATCAACCTTGGGCCTTGATTCCCCACTAGTACAAATAAACCCTGGATCTTACGTGTGTACTTAATTAAAATCAACAGGGATGATAATCCTGATTGGATGTGAATGATATACTCAGATTCGAGGAGCATAGGCGTCCACCTCAACTCGACCACGTGGGGACCACGTGACAAGGACCATTAATACAAAAGAAAATGGAAATAATAAAAATACACATTAAGCTAATTAATTTATTCAAAAATTAAGCAAAATCTAAATAATTGTTCACTCCCTAACTGAATATTAACGGCAATGAGTGGACTATTCCTACAATTACTCACAAAGCAACTCTACCTTCTATGGACAGCTAGATGTTGTGTTGCCTTGGGGAAGAGGTGAGATGGATGACCTCTCCCAGTTGCTGCTGAAACCACACTGCCCTGTCCTCTCTCTCCTCTACCCAGAGGCCTAGATCTGTATTCTTCCGCTAGTATCTAAGTTACTTTGCCAGGCTTAAGTTATAACAATTAACCTCTGTCGTACTGAATTATCCGGATTGATTGATTTATTGTACTGAAGTTAAATTACACAAACATCTTAAGGAAGAGCTATTCCCAATTACAACATAGCTATTTGACCTTTGAGAAATAGAGGACATGGAACCTCGTGACCTATGACCTCCGGTCACTCCGCGTCACAACCTAGTTCTTGCTTGTGACGTCACTGATGGTGACTTAAACTCCTTCTAATAATGAGAATACTCTTGATATTATGAACAGTAGTACTATACAATGCAATTTGAATGCAAAATGACTGAAGGTTAATTTCTCTAAGTAAGTGAATACTGTAGAAAGATTCATTATGAAGCTTGGGAACAAAGGTGGTTATTTCCACCGCTAAGTCCATGGGGGATGCTCCCACGCGGGTCCAGCTTCCCATTCTCCCTTGTGTAGATAACCATTCTGGATAATTTTTACAACAAGCCTCGATTGTTACAAAATAACCAAATTAACCCTGTCGTAGCTCAGTCGATTAAGGCAGTGTCTGGGATGCTCCCGGATGCAGGTTCGAATCCTCATCACGGCCCTTGTGGATTCGAACAAAAATATATTCGCGGCAACTTGCACATCCTGTCCCAAGCACCCTACCGGCCCCGGGGCATATGCCACGGGCGACCAGGGAGTGATGACGTCAGGCACGAACTTACGGACCCCATTGTAGCTAAAGTACTTACAGTACTTTAAAGTACTGTAAGTACTCCTTCTGTTACTATACCTTACTCAGGGAAGAGTTTTTGACACTAAAAACAGAAAAGAATTTTTTCCAGATTTTTTATTTCCTGCACACTGGGGGGGAGGGGTGTCTTATTTGGAGGCCGCACAGTTAAGGGGTTAAGGCTTCTTGCTTAGCCTCAGCTTTAATTACAGCTTCAGCTTTATTTTCATTTTCTGGTTCAGATTCACTTCGATGCAGCTTCACTTGGAGTTTCATCTGCAGCTTCACTTATTTCTCTGGGTTCCTGTGAGAAGCTGATTAATCCAGTAGCCTCACGCATTGAATTTATAGAATTCAGGGAATTTAGAGACGAGCTTTCTGAAAGCTGATCAGACTCTGTAAATGAATCATTACACGAAGTTGTATTAGATGAGACTGTAGAAAAGGAAGGTTGAACAATTATAGATCCAGTGTAAGGATCTAATTTAATTAGAGGAGTATCCTCATTTTGAGGTAGCTCATGTGTTTTATCTGAGTTGGGTGCTTGCTTGGATATAGGTAAACTATAAAAATGTCCTGCTCCAGCAGGAACATTTACTGTTGCAAGCACTTTGTTATAGTGATCTAACTTGTCTTGAATTATATCTTCATAGTTGGCAAGATCAGATTCTATCAGACTCAATTCGTCTGGGTCAGTATTACTGACAAGGAGTATATTCCTATAAGACTCGATTATATCCTTTACATGGTCAAATTTTTGGCTAGCCACCTTTGTGGAAATTCTTATCATGAAAATATCAACTAGGTTAGTTCCTAACCAGTTATCACATTTGTCAAGTAGTCTTGATAAGTGATTTTGAAAACCTTTCAAGATTTTTCCAGTTTTTTTTTGAGCAGCCATGTTGGCTATGGATGTGAGCTTTATAGAGCTTATATAGCTACTTGGACAGTTATGGTACTTGCTCATATATGTAGAGCAGGTATAGTTATTAACACTTGATATTTCCTTGAGGCTGATTTTAGTTTACCTCGTTTAGAGATTGAGTTACCTACCTAACAATAAGTAACTAAGATTTGAGTAGCACTTTGGTGTTTCTACTGGGGTTCCTAGGCTTATCTCCTCAAAATCAGCTTTGGATGGGTAGTGAAACTTCAGTGACAATCAAAGATGGACATAGAAATATGTAATGAAATATAATTACACAGTAAATGGTTTACAAATCCCACCCTAATTAGGGTCAGCACTACATAAATAATAATACACCAACACTGTCTAACAGTACTAGTTAGGTAATAATTCAACTTATTAATGCAGCTAATGGGGTAGACTGAATTTGTACAAATCTTAGTACCACGGCAGTCTAAAATATCCTACCTCTGTTGGGTTGGCATAACTACAATAAATGTGGTGCAATAATGTGTAAAATAGTGCTATGTTTTTAGATTTTTGTGATTTTATATAATATATATACTTGTAAAAATTATGTGTATAAAAAATTTAATGAACACAAAGTAATTAATTGTGTGTGGCGAGAATTTCTACTGCCATAAATAATGTTTAACACTTGATTGTACTTATTAATTGTGGAATATAATGTTATCAGGGTTAGTAATGATTAATTAATTTATGGGATCAGTAATTTGGATTAGTATACTGGATCCTGAAATATTTATGAATTTACTGACTTAGGTGAATCAATAATTATATATTTAATGTGGTTTAGGCTATAATGGGTAGTATGCTGACCACTGTAAATTGAAATATTTGTATAGCTAATAATGGTTAACACATAATTGGTGTTAGTGATTAATTAATTATGTTTCATCTAATCTAGTTTTAACCTTAATTATGGTACATCTGGCTCGGTGGAGCAAATTTTTGTACAAGAACCGGTGTAGAATGAATATTGATTATGATTCATCCGGTTCGAAGGACCAAAATGTTGGGTATCTGGGACTTTAACTCAAATGTAAGAATATTTAATTAAGAAAATCAATATACTTGAAGGACCACCCACTTTTGAGAAAAGAGGGAAAACAATTAAAGAGATTATAAGGCTGACACTGTGGAAACAGTGCCTATGTATGTTAGATTATTTAGTAATTATTTGAAGAGCATAAGTGGACTGTAATAATAATTAATTGAGAGTTAAAATCCTCAAACATCAACATTGAGGGGGGGGGGGATTACTAGAAATTCATGTATATCTAGGAACTAGTGTGGTTCATCACCAGTTCATTAAGGATGTTAGTAAATATTATAGAATCCGAAACTGAATGTAGATTCTAAAAGATCATAATATAATAAATGATCAAATGTATGAAATATTATCGAATCATAGGAAATAAAAGGTGCAAACTTATTGAGCATTGAGTAGTAAATTATTGATTTATGTTACTACTCTCAGAATATTATATGCATAAGAAAATATATATTAAATAATGCTAGCATGAGTCAAAAATTCTACGATAGAGATTAGAGAGGCTTAGCTGTATGACGACTTCATTAAATTTGGTTCACTACTTGTAGCCGTGATCATATCATCCAAATAAGGAAGAAACACCAGTGGTGAACATCGCAGGTGGAGAAAGGAATGCTTGGTTCATCCTCGCTTACATGCTGTAATCAGGGAAGTTTGAGTAACATTTGACTAGGCTAGAAAATTATTCCAATATTCACTGAAATTGGAGAGTAACATTGAAAGAATACATAACATAGGCGTGTTGTAACACTTAGGCCTGCCGGTATCTCGTCTGCCAGTCCCTGACGTTCACTGCTGTGTATGATTAATTGCGGGATGTGACTATCTTTGTAGACGTGTAATTGAACAGTTTTTAGTACAATGGCACCTCGACTTACAATAATTTCGAGTTACGATGTAAATTTCATCAAAAAATGCGACTCGACACACGATGGTGTTGTCGACTAATGATATTTGTTGGTATACGTTCGGGTCGACTGAGCTCGTGGTTCCCGGTCACGCGGCCGACCTGCCTCAGTTTACTACAGCTGCTTGCTTAGTGACGATCGCGCCTATAAGAAATTCCACTTTTGTGGTGATTTTTTGCATTTTGAACATTAAAATAATTATTATATATCACGCCATGAGTCCCAGGAAAGTCAGTGGCAAGGCTCAACATACAAAAACCCATGTAAGGATGACCATAAAGCAGAAACAAGAGATCATCCGTAACTATGAAGATGGTGTGCAGGTTGTTGAACTAGCTAGGCAGTACAACAAATCTCACCATACTGGCTAAGAAAAAGGACATTACGAGTGCTAAAGTGGCAAAAGGCGTATCATTAATCACGAAACATAGAACACAAACACTTGAGGATGTTGAACAGTCATTATTAATTTGGATACAAAGCAAAGAGTTAGCGGGTGATACAGTTTCAGAGGCCATCATTTGTGAAAAGGCAAGAAAATTGCATGAAGACCTTTTAAAGAAAACCCCTGGAACAAGTGATGCAAATGCGAAAGAGTTTAAGGCGAGCAGGGGATGGTTTGAGAAATTTAGAAAAAGAAGTGGCATTCAAAGTGTTCCGAGTGTGTTGCGAGCTGGTGGAGCAACACATCGAAGAACTGACCACCGAAGAACTTCACAAGGAGCAGCAACAAGAGACAGCTGAAGAAAGTTCTTCAGGGGAGGAGACAGTACAGAATATCCCTTCCTCATTAATTAAGAAAATGTGTGCAGCATGGGAAGAATTGCAAACTTTTGCTGAAACGACACACCCAAATCACAGTGCAGTAGGCGGTTGCCTTAACCTTTTTAATGACACTGTGATGCCTCACTACAGGCAAAAATTAAAACATATGGAAAAACAAAAATCTCTGGAAAGGTTTTTAGTGAGACAAACAAGCAGAGAATCACAACCAGGTCCTAGTGGTATGCAGGCAAAACGTATGAGAGAGTGTACCCCCACAAAAGTCATCACTGCCTGATGTGATAATGGAAGGGGACCCCCCATCCAAACAGTAACAACTCTCCTCCTCACCCTTCATCCCCATCTTCCATACGCCATCAAGAGACCTCCATAAAGGTAAGATAAACTTATGTCCTGTATTGTAGTTAGAAAAACATTGTATTCAGTATAAAATGTATTTGCAAGTTAATATTTTGGAGGGTGGGAAACAGATTAATTCAATTCCCTTTATTTCTTATGGGAAAAATCGCTTCGACCTACGATATTTCGACTTACAATCCGTGTCTGGGAACGGATTACAATTGTAAGTGGAGGCCCCACTGTACTGTATGACCACGTGATCTTGATATAATGGCTGCCGCCTGCAGAGGCACATGCACACCTCGCGGAGCCCTATACTTGAAAGACACCTCCTCTCAAGTCTCAGAGCAAGAGTAGAATGCGCCCTTGGTCAATTAAAGGCAATGACCGATCTTCAGGCCAATTAAACGCAATGGACGTAATGATGAGCGCAGGTGCTGTTCAGAACACGCCTTACTGGGGAATGCTTCTCCCTTGCACGTTGCTAATATGGCGTCTCTAGTAGGAGTGGTGTCTCCCTCTTCCCTGGTTGCAATACGCATTCGCATCCCGCTCAAAGTATTTTATTTTACTTATAATTAATCAGGGAAGTAAGGACTGGTGACACGTGCTTATGTCACTAATAAATGTATTAAGGTGCAATATATTTTTGCACAATGCAAGTTAGCTTATTAAGACTGCCTTAAGAAGTTTTATATAAATCATTTATACTATAATAATTTCCACTGTATTAATACATCTAAATGAACGAGTTCAGTAAGCAATAACATACTATGTAAATAATCAACTAAATAAACAATTATCCTAAGTAAAGGATTATAATTAACTAAACTCTGTTTAGATGCAACTAAATGTGGAGAGATTTAAGTTTTAGCCTGTCGTTCCTCATGTCGTCACTCTGACTAGAAAAAAATTGGCAAATGTGGCTTCACAGTGGAAACGTTAATTGAATTAGTTCTACAAATTAGTAAGGTTAGTAAATGCTATGAGTTAATACAATAATGATGTATTATAATACAATAATGATGTATTATAATACAATAATGATGTATTATAATACAATAATGATGTATTAGTGTTGGAAACTTTCCAACACTGGGTACTTGGCTAGGACCAGTAGTGTGGCATCTGGGTATTTGGCCAGTAGTGAAGCATCTGCGTACTTGCCTATGACCAGTAGTGAGGCGTCTGGGTACTTTGCTAGGACCAGAAGTGAGGCATCTGGGTACTTGGCTATCACCAGTAGTGAAGCATCTGGGTACTTGGCGAGGACCAGTAGTGTAGCGTCTGCAGGGTACTTAGCTATGAAAAGAAGTGAGGTGTCTGGGTACTTGGCTATGACCAGTAGTGAGGCGTCCGGATACTTGGCTATGACTAGAAGTAAAGCGTCTGGTATGACCAGTAGTGAGGCGTATGGGTACTTGGCTAGAACCAGTAGTGAGGCGTCTGGCTACTTGGTAATGACGAGTAGAGTGGCGTTTGGGTACTTCCCTATGACCAGTAGTTTGGCGTCTGGGTACTTGGCTATGAACAGTAGTGAGGCGTCTGGGTACTTGGCTATGACCAGTAAGGCGTCTGTGTACTTAGCTATGGCCAGTAGGGAGATATGTGTACCTGGCTATGACCTCGTGCGTGATTTTGCGATGTCGTCACGACACGTCTGAGAAAAGCGATATGTATTTCATGAAAATCTCCTTTACGTCCTTTCTCCGTTGGTCGTCTAAGCATGACAAGTGTTTATTCATAGATCATAACCACTGGGAATTAGAGATTCGTGCTCCGTCTGATCTTTCTAACCTCAAATTGTTTAATTCCGTAAACTCTTTTGAAACTGCACTCTTTACAGTAGTGTTTATTTGTCCATATTCATCTTTATCCCAAAACTTTTTCATAAGGTTTACGTGGCATATCTGGGATTTTCTCGGCCTGTCAGGCATATGTATCACGTATGTCAAGTCTTCAAGCCTCTTGTTTACCCTATAGGGTCCACAAAATTTTGAATCATTTACTCTCTCCTTTACAGATAGATAAATCAATACCTTATCACCTACATTAAACCTTCGATTTTTGGTGCCTTTGTAGTAATTTTTGCCATGGTTGCTAGGGCTGTTTTCAAGTTTTCCTTTGCCAATTTTCGAGCCCTGAACAATCTAGATTTAAACTTCTAGACATACGTTTCCATATTATCTCCGGAACCTCCAGATGTTAACAGGCCCTTCAGGATAATTATCAGATTTCTTACCGTATGTCCAAATACCAGTTGAAACGGTGTCATGCCTAAGGACTATAGTACCGAATCCCTTATAGCAAACATTACTGGGGCGATGGCCTCGTCCCATTGTGCTCCTTGCTCGGCTCAATAAACTCTCAAAAGGCTCTTCATAATGCCACGGGAACGTTCGAGGGCACTTTGAGACTGGGGAGGGTAAGGAGATGATCTAACCTGTTTCACATCCCAATCCTTCAATGTCTTACGAAACGCCTCGATTGAAAAACGCTTCTCAAATCAGACTGTAGGATCTTTGGTATTCCTTCCCATGAGAAATACTACTGTAATTTGTCAAGCAATCCTCTGGACGTTATATTCCGTACAGGAATAGCCTCGGGAAAACGAGTTGCGGAGCACATGATTGTAAATAGATATTCATTCCCTTTCCTAGTTCTGGGTAGGGGACCTAGGCAATCGACTATTTTCTTCTCAAAAGGTTTCCCAAACGCTGGAATGGGTTTCAGCTAAGCTCTAGGAATCGCTGGAGCAGGTTTTCCCGCTCTCTGACAAGATAAACAAGTCTTACAATACTTTTTTTACATCCACAGCCATACCTGGCCAATAAAAATGCTCCTGTATTTTTCTAAGTGTCTTATTTACACCTAAATGTTCCGCCATTTCTAATGGATGAGCAATTTCTAAAACAGCGTTTATATAGCCTTGAGGTACTATCACCTGACTGTTTTCAATCCAATCTTTATCACCTGGCGCATGATCTGGCCGCCATTTACGCATCAATACACCGCCATCTAGATTATAGTAAGTGGGTGACATGATACATGCATTTCCTCCCTTAGCTTCCTTTATAAGTTTATCAAATTCTAATTTCTGGGCTGCTGTAAAATCTTTTTTGCTTACCTTCAAATATGATGGTAGTTGTGATCTTACTTCCACTCTCGCTGTGCTTGGTGGTGTATGTTCCTCGAACAAATCCTTCAGACCTAAATCCAGATCTTCCTCCTCCTCCTCTGAAGGTGATACATCTATCTTATCCTGCACATCTCTACGTCGAGCACTCTGAGCTCGGATCGCAACGCAGGCCGGATATACTTCAATTTGACCATCCTCTGTAGGACCATCAAGAATACTGGCTAGCGTTATTTTATCACTTTTTGCGTCATCTCCATCTCCCAACACGTCTTTGTGTCCGTTTGGTACATCACTGCGCATTACTTCGGGCAACACACTTGAACCACACAGATCGTTACCCAAGATGACGTCTACTCCAGGAATGGGTATGTCCGAGCAAACTCGCAACAACACTTCAGCTGAAAATAGTCAGCAGTTAGTTTTACCTAATACACAGGTAATTTCACCTCGGAATTTATGCCATGCACCTTAATTATCTGCCCATTTGTACACGATGTGTACTCAGGAATCAGGCTCTTCAATATTAAGCTCTGATTTGCTCCAGTGTCACGTAATATTTTGACTTGTTGGTCGGGCTGACTCCCTACACTCACTGCACATTTACTAATGAATGGATTATATCCTTTCGTAATGAGTATCTTTTCCTGTGGCTGTTCCTCCCTTAAATTCATATACAGACGTCTGTATTTACTTACTGTGAGGGACAGCACTCTCCTGCCTTGCGTACACTCCCTACTTATGTACCAGGCTTGTAACATATATACCATTTTACCTGAGACAGGAATCCTCTTCCTCTCGAACTACCTTGTTCATTGTAAGAGGATTTGCCACATCTCCAATGTCCTGCACCTCTGCTTCTAGATGCTGGGGTACTTCCTCCCTGACCTAAGGTTGCACTGGCCTGACCCTCGAATGTGTCACTTTCCGTCGGAGGATGTTCCACATACCCTTGAATTTGTCTGGTCATCGGCTTACCGGCATATCCACGACGATCTCCACCGTTCCAAGTATACTATCTTTTACTTCCCTGCAGCTTTACTTGACCTTTTGCTTTATTTTCCTGGAGACTTCTGTAAGCTTCAGTTATAACATCTGCTTTGTCCGCTGCTTCTAATAGTGTCATTATTCCTGCTTCTTGAACCTTAAATCTGGTTTCTAGAGCCACCATATCTAAGAATTTTTCCATTAACATCAGTTGCCTTAATTCTTCAAAGGATTCTACTTTTTCAGAACCTATCCATCTTTGAAATCGCCGTTCCAAATCCCTGGCTGTTTCAGCAAATGTGCTCCTTTGCGTCTTTACCATTTCCCTGAATCGCTTCCTGTAAGCTTCAGGTGTTAGTAGAAATGACCTTAATACACCGTTTTTAAACGTCTAGTAATTTTTACAATCTTCCAAAGAGAGCTGTGTATAGGCCTCTCGTGCAGCACCAGTCAGCCTTATCTGTACTAATTGGGCCCAGTCCTCCTCTGGCTTCAGACTAGCGACTTTTTCGAAATGTTCAAAAAAAGATTCAGACTCCTCTGGGCAAAATTGCAGAATCTTTTTTTCTCGCGCCTTACGATCATATGCTGCAGATATAGGTATACTAGCCGCGGGCATTTCTTGCCCCCGCCTCTGAGCAGCCACAAATTTGTTTGCTTCAATCTCCGTTTGCTTCGTCTTTTCTTTTCCTAATTCTAAACGCGTTGTTTGTTCACTCTCAAGTCGCATTTTCTCTTGTTCACTCTCAAGTCGCATTTTCTCTTGTTCCAGTTTAATTTTCTCTAATTGAAACTGTCTCTCTTCCCGCTGGATTTGAGTCTCCAGTTTTAGACGTTCCAGTTCATACTCTAGATTGCTACTCCTGTGTGACCTATTAGAAGATACTTCTTCCTTATCCTCGCGTTCCCTAAATTCCTTTTCACTTACATCTAGTCCTACCGCTCCTACGTCTTCA
Organism: Procambarus virginalis; assembly: GCA_020271785.1. Classification (NCBI taxonomy): domain Eukaryota; kingdom Metazoa; phylum Arthropoda; class Malacostraca; order Decapoda; family Cambaridae; genus Procambarus; species Procambarus virginalis. The sequence goes on from WNGS01109749.1 coordinate 540,009, forward strand.
CTTCGTGACTTTACCTTAGTTGCAAGTTCTCGCCTCATATAGACAACTCTAGCCGACACTAACTCTATCTCATAGTGTTCGGCGATTTGCTTTAACTGTTCTTTAGTACAGCTCTCCAAAATCAATGGGGTCCTCTTTACTAATGAATTCTTGAACACGATCCAGGATTAACACTTCACCTGGGTGGATACCTAGATGACTAGCAACGGTTACTACAAGTGTCTACTGAGTGTATCTTGCTCCCAATACTGAGTTTCTTGTTCAATCTCGCGTGCCTTGTTCAAAACAATCCCTGACGGGCCTCTATATATGTTAGGATTGAACTGTCGTTTCAGGAAACCCGACACATTTAAAAAAAAGTTTCTTTTCTAATTTTGCTTTAGCTTATATTTACTTGATGTTATCCTAATATGGTTTCCTCTACCTTAATCTGGTGTCGTCTTCCTCAGCCTGACACATTGTCAGGTGCGACACACGTTACTTGCCGAACCCTGACTAAGGACATGAAATAATAATTTAGGTAAAAACTGTATCATGGATATCTTTATTAATATTACCAAACACGTGGGTACATTATATGTATAGTTATATATACACTAAGACACTGTATATTATATGTACAGTTATATATACACTAAGATACTGTACATTTAGATGGCCGTCACTCGTCCGTCATTTCAGCTCACTTCATAATCATCTACTTCTCTGACTGGTTCCAATAATCCAAAACAGCGTTATCGTAAACTCCGACAACCAGACATCAACAACGGTTTAATATACAACACTCTGTATATTACTGTATATTGTATATTTACTATGATTAGTAGTTAGGCTTCTAGGTACTTGGCTATGACCAGTAGTGTGGCGTCTGGGTACTTGGCTATGACCAGTAGTGAGGGGTCTGGGTACTTGGCTATGACCAGTAGTGTGGCGTCTGGGTACTTGGCTATGACCAGTAGTGAGGGGTCTGGGTACTTGGCTATGACCAGTAGTGAGGGGTCTGGGTACTTGGCTGTGACCAGTAGTGAGGGGTCTGGGTACTTGGCTATGACCAGTAGTGAGGCGTCTGGGTACTTGCCTATGACCAGTAGTGTGGCGTCTGGGTACTTGGCTATGACCGGTAGTGAGGGGTCTGGGTACTTGGCTATGACCAGTAGTGAGGCGTCTGGGTACTTGGCTATGACCAGTAGTGAGGCGTCTGGGTACTTGCCTATGACCAGTAGTGAGGCGTCTGGGTACTTGGCTATGACCGGTAGTGAGGGGTCTGGGTACTTGGCTATGACCAGTAGTGAGGCGTCTGGGTACTTGGCTATGACCAGTAGTGAGGCGTCTGGGTACTTGGCTATGACCAGTAGTGAGGCGTCTGGGTACTTGGCTATGACCGGTAGTGAGGGGTCTGGGTACTTGGCTATGACCGGTAGTGAGGGGTCTGGGTACTTGGCTATGACCGGTAGTGAGGGGTCTGGGTGCTTGTCTTGGACCCACTATAGTGACTTTGAACATTAGATCTTCATTTGTTTAAATAATAATGAATAAGGGCAACCCTTGTCTTGCGGTCTATTAGCTGTCACTTAAGTTGTTGAGAGGCTTCTTATTTTAGTTAAACTTTCTGCTTCAATTTTAACTAGCACCATTAATTTATTTTAACTGGATTTAACAAATTATTGGTTGATCCGGGCAACCTGTCCTCTTAAAAAGAACGTCGCTTTTGGCCGTTTGCCCGTATGGCCGAATATGGACGTAATTTGAACATGAAAAAAAAATGAATATAAATTTGGGATTTTTTTTTCAACAACAGTAAGTTAAGGGTCCTCTGATAGGTTAGGTGGGCAGGAAATTCTTATAAAGTTTCAAAATGGTATGAAAAACGTTAATGGAAAGAATCCTTGTCTAAGCTGGCCGAGTAAGCCGGACGACTCAAACAGAAAACGGAACAGTACGTCACTTTTGTGAGTCGATTTCATTTCAAATTACGTCCAAATTTGGCCATAGCGCGAATACGAGCCAAAAGTGGCGTTATTTTTAAGAGGACGGCTTGCCTAAGCACCTTAAAGCACATTAAGGTTCGAATGACCATGAAGATTTTTAACATTGGAAACATTTTGTTTCTTGTTTGTGGTATATCATGGACTGGATAGAGAGTATTTAAATTTTGCTGCCACACAAAATCTCGGTTTAGTTTAATTTAATTTATTAATTAAAATTTAGACTGTCCAGCGTATTGTTCAACTTAGGTACAGATTATATTCCAAATCAAATACTTTATTTATCAACAATAAATGGACCACCTAAATCACAGCTAGTAATTTATAAGTTAAAGGCTTAGCTGGGAGGTGGAGCAGGCGGACCTCTTCTACATGTGGTGAACAATATCGCTGCTCCAGCATCCGCCCAGTAGGTCCACTCCTCGGACCACTTGGGTGAAAGGTATAGAGTGACGGCCTCGCTTCTTGCAGGTCTACGTTCAATCCCCGACCGTCCAAGTGGTTGAGTACTATTCCTTTCCCTTGTCCCGTCCCAAATCCTTATCCTGACTCCTTCCAAATGCTATATTTGTAATGGCTTGGCGTTTTCCCCTCATAATTCCTTTCCTCGGATCAACCTCCTCCTTCTCCCAAAGTCGTCATTAGATTGGTGTTAAATATATATTTGATTTATTCAACAAACCAGTTGACATCCCTCCAGGTCACAAACCAGTTGACATCCCTCCAGGTCACAAACCAGTTGACATTTCATAAGGTCACTAAGTCGTTGACATTCCTCTAAACTCAAATCAGTTGTCATTCAATAAGGTCACAAACCAGTTGACATTCTACGAGGTCACCAGCTGGGTGGGATTCCAAGAGATCACCAAGTAGTTTACATTCCATGAGGTCACAAATCAATTGATATTCCATAAGGTCACTAAGCAGTTGACATTCCATAAGGTCACTAAGCAGTTGACATTCCATAAGGTCACTAAGCAGTTGACATTCCATAAGGTCACTAAGCAGTTGACATTCCATAAGGTCACTAAGCAGTTGACATTCCATAAGGTCACTAAGCAGTTGACATTCCACGAAGTCACAAACCAGCTGATATTCTCTTAGGTCTCAACCCAGTTGTCATTCCATAAGGTCTTAATCAAGTAAGATTAGTTGATGTTAATATTATCGTGGAGAACATTGTTATGGTGAACATGTAGAACAGGACCTGTTCTTTATATAAACGTTGTTCTTAAGGCATATCATCGAGCAGATGGAACAGAATAAGATAATAAATGTGTTCCTAACATTCAAGAACAATATAAAGAAAATCTGGGTGAAAAATCATTAAATATTTTTAGACGAAAGGACAAATTTCTGTAAGAAGAATTGGGAATCTTGGTTTGATTTGGTGATGGGCTTAAGGCCTATTAACCTCTGGAGGGTTATTAAGGCCTCTACAACAGCTTACTGACCAACCAGCAAGTATACTCTAGTCCTGAACATAGTTCTGGACAAAAGTAAACTTTCAGTGTATTGTGGCAGCACCCCGGGTCTTACTCCCCCTCTTCCCAGTACCACTGTCAAATTAAGGGGAGCACCTCAGTCACTAACGGGGAAGTATCAACGACTCTGCCTTGCAATCCCATAGCAAGTGAGGAGTCCGGCAGCTCCCGGGTCTCCACTCTGTGTATCCACGTACACGGACCCACGCTCTGTGTTGCAGATTTGCCAGCCACAAAAGTTGATATCCTAGGACACCAATCTGTCTAATGTTTCATTCAGGCCAGATAATTTTTATCAATACAATTGTAAATCTGCACCAGCTTGTTGTCTTAATTGTGTTCAGTGTTCTAAACAAAACCCAGGCAAACAATATAAAGGGTGAAGAAAGGAGTGAAACGAAACAATTTAGAATAATAAATAATATATCTATATAAATAAAAATGTAAATGTTCGTTTGTTCAAAATCACTTATCTCCGAAAGTTCTTCACTGATTGCTTTGAAATTTTCACACAACGTTCCATTCGCATCCGAGCAGCTTTTTATATACATACTATATAGATGTCACGTCTGTGACAGGAAAAAACTTGTTTTTTTTTCGTAAAACTGTTTTTCATGTGTTTTTGATGCGAGGGAAATCTTCGAAAACTCTTTACCGATTGCTTTGAAATTTTAACACAATGGTGCATTCGAATAGGCGCGTGTTTAAATTTACCTATTATATGCATGCCTGACATGTGACAGGAAAAAACATGCTTCTTTTGAAAAACAGTGCTATCTGTTGGACGTAAGAGCACCTCAGTCCAACTTTCGGAGATTACACGCTGTAATCTCCGAAAGTTCTTTACCGATTGCTTTGAAATTTTGACAAAAGGTTCCATTCGAGTACGCACGTGTTTTTATATACCAACTATATAGACGCCAAACCTGTGACATAAAAACATACTTTTTTTGAAAAACACCGCCAACTGTTGCATGTAATAGCAACACTCGCTATACTAAATATGTTATGATTCCATTTCAATATTTCCC
>WNGS01109749.1:549960-565797 GCA_020271785.1 Procambarus virginalis
CTAGCCACGGAAAAAATTAAAATTTAAAATTGGAAAAAAAACAAAAATTTGCATGGCCCCTAACACAAGGCCACACTAACCTTAATCGTGAGGAGATCCAGCTGGGTGTCCAGTCAATGTAATGAATGTCCTACGCCAGGTGAGCTGGACCCTAGGCTAGCACACAACCGTTCTGCGGAAACAAAAATTTTTTAGTTTTGGCATTCAAAGATCTAATTTTTTACAATAATACAGTTCTTCCCGGACTGGCCAACCACTTGTTATAAAAATGGTGGGGTTGCTATGTGGGGACTGGTACTATTAAGGGGTAAGGGTAAGTAGAATACAGAGGTATCAAAAAATGGGAGAACTAAAAGGCCCGGCCCCCCAAGTAAAATATCCACAATAATAAATGCTTGCTACTAAACCCGGTTAGTCTAGGAATAGATTATTGTACTCCCACACAAGAAAAAGGGATACTCTGTTCAAACTTACTTATTTATTAACCCCTTAACACCCCCCATACACAATCACACCAATAACAATTTAATACTAACTTTACCACACAATCTTACGTTAAAAGCCTTGGTCCACTTAGGCAGGATACAAGGTTTACACTGAAAACAAGCTAGGGTAAAGCTCTACTATAACACACTGGAGGTAGTCAGCTTAGGGTAGGGGACCACGTGTTTACACTGGGACCCCCGTTAGCATAACAGGTAAGATAAACACTTAAATACACTTCCTACACCCCAGGTATACTACTCTACACATAGAACGATAGGTATGCCAGACATATACAAAAATGAGTAATGGAGTACTTAACCAACTAAGTCACAGAAATAAAGAATTAAGAGGAAGGAGGAGAGCACGTCCAAGCACCACAGTCAGCCAGCAGAGAAGGCCGCCTCAGTCTCGAGCAGCCTGCAGCATGCGTGTGGTGCCGGGAAGAGCCCAATTGATCATACAGCTATAAACATTAAAACATCTTCCCCTTATGCCTCATTTTGCTACTTTCCTCATTCTACGGGTAGTTAAACTTATAACAATGTTACTTAATCCACAACAAGTTTAAGAGTCTAAATGCTTTGTGAGCAACAAGAATAGTCGTACTTCTGGCAGGGATGATTACAAACAACTTCAGCTCTCTATGCGTCCCCTGCCATATTGTAGTTTAATAAGCTCAATTTGACCTCTGGTTTCCATCTAAAGAACCCAGAGTCGTAACACTGTGGTTTCTAATATTCTCATCTGTCATTGATGTATAAGACAAAAAGGGCTGGGCCCAAAATATTGCAGTCTTAACATTATTATGGGCCCCTGGACAAACCAGTGTGCTGGGGCCCCTACGACAACAACTCACGGGAATAAAATGTAAATGGTCCATAATATTAAACCCATATATATATATATTATTGGCAGTTAACAAAACTGGTGCTAAAACATTAACAACATGCTGTGGAGCAGCAACTAATCAACATGATAAACATTTGAATATACAAGGCTTGAAAAAGATAATAATGGTCAGTAAGCTACACATTAGATGGCACATTATGAAACACAAGCCCAGAGGAGTGGTATGGGGTCCATTACCATCCACAGGATGGGCATGGGATCCACTACCACCAACAGGACGAGTATACTGGGTCCACTACCGTCTACAGGATGGGTATGGGGTTTATAATTATAATAAGCACTATTAGTTATTACATATAATAATGGTGTTTCGCAAATCAACATTATATACAATAGTGTGTGCTTTGCAATTTATAAAGAATGAATTGTAGGAACGTTGACAGAAAACGATATTACATTAGAATGTCTGTGGGGTACACTACTACAAACAGGATGGCTATAGGTCGTGGTAGTGGACTTCATACCCTTCATGTGGGTTAGTGGACCCCATACCCATCCTGCGGGTGGTAGTGGACCCCATAACCATCTTGTGAGTGGTAGTGGACCCACATACCCATCTTGTGGGTAGTAGTGGACCCCATACCCATCCTGTGGGTAATAGTGGATCCATACCCATACTGTGGGAGGTAGTGGACCCCCCTGCATACTCCTCCTATGGGTGGTAGTGGACCCCTTACAAATCCTGTGGGTGGTAGTGATCCCATACCCATCCTTTAGGCAGTTGTGGACCCCCCATACCCAACTTACAAGTGGTAGTTAGTGGACGCCATACTCATCCTGTGGGCGGTAGTGGACCCCATACTCATTCTGTGGGCGGTAGTGGACCATGTATTCATCCTGTGGGCGGTAATGGACCCAATATCCATCCAGCAGATGGTATAGTGGACCCAATATCCATCATGAGGGCGGTAATGTACCGCATACCCATCCTGTGGACGGCAGTGGACCCAATACCTNTTCCTTCTTAGCGCCTTCGTGGCGGCTACGTCGGTATTCAAGTAGCTACACTAAGTGGAAAAACCTTCGTAAGTTCATTCCGGATTTAAGTGTGGTTTCGACCACTCGTAGCTTTACGTAAACTGGATATAACTCAATTTTTCTCTACTACATAACACTGGATAGATTTTAAGATTTGGAACATAACCAAAAGATTATAAAAATTGAATCTAGTGAAGAGGAGCCTTCGTGTTAGTTATATATGCATTCTCTGCTTGAAACTTAAAGTAAATATGTCTTTTATGATAGTAGAATTAGTTTTATAATAGCAAGATATTATACCCGTAGTTATTAAGTAAATAAACACTGGTGAACATGAAATATGAGAGAAGGTGATGAGCCCTGCCTGATGGGATCATTTACTATCACCAAATGCCCTGTTCACCATAGTAAGGGTGTACCTTAGCTATAATACCCATTTCTAATTTATTTAGTTTGGTTTTATTTTGAAATTAAATCTGGGTGAGACATAAAATAAAATATGCTGCACAATGATGTTAGGTAAGGAGAAGGGTAAAATGTCAAAAACTTTATTCATTGAATACTTAAAGCTATAATTATGACTATATAGACTATTAAAAAGAGAGAGGGAAGTAGGGTCCAAGACCTCTTCCTGTTATACAATTTGGGTGTGGAACAAGTAATTATCAAAAGAAGGCACCATGCCGGGAAGGCTATGTAGCAGTAAGGCAGTGAGGTGAGGCAGCTACTTATTTAGAAATGCTTATTTTATTTACCTTATAAGCTGAGGCAACTTATTTTATTTGAGGAATACTCAGCTGATTCCTCTACATTTAGCATGGAACAAATTTGTGTCCAAGACCTCTTCCTGTTACACAATTTGGCTGTATGTAACCAAACTAGAAGTACTCTACAAATCAAGGGACCCAGAATGTGGAATGACCTCCCGAATCATGTCAAAGGCTGTACCTCTCTCAACCAGTTTAAGAGTTAAACTAAGTACTGCCTAATTAACTCCATGTATCCTAACTTACCTACTAAATGTCAACCCATGTCTTGATATTTTTTAAACGCTGTTCACCAACATGTGCAATTGCTGATTTATGCTATGTTAACCCCCCTTTTTGTATTTTTTATTCCTTCTTTCAACACAATTTATACCTAATCCCGATTACTTTTAAGTTTTAGTCTGTGTTTTTTTCCCCCCACACCTTGCCCGAAATGCTATGAGTATTAGTGGCTTTAGGTATTGTATGTACTAGCTCTGTCTATAAATCCAACATTATGTTTGTAAATCAACTGTATGTACTTTTCCTGAATAAAATGTATTTATTATTTATTTTTTAATCAGTAAGTATTAAAAGAAGGCACCAAGCTGGGAAGGCTATGTAGCACCATTGTGTGTAACAATAAACCAATTTTTTTTTTTAACAAATAATGCACCTGTATGGTAAAACAAATCTTGTCAGCTGTAAAAATATTGATGCAGTTATTTAAATGAAAAATATAATGAAAGAAATATTACTGGTTTATTTTTATCCTATCTTTTTGTACTGTACAGTATATCCAAGGAAGTGAAAAATTGAGACATAATGCACAATTTAATGAATGATTAGCATGGATTAGCAGTTCAAAAGAAATATGACTATTACATATCAACATGAGATCTTAATGATCCATGGTCAACATGATTTAATAAGGATAATACAGTACTGTATTTGTAATAATACAAACTGTAATTTAAAATCTTTATTACTGATTTTTTTTATTAAGAAGATTAGGTATACACAGCAATGTGCTGCTTCCCTATTCTGTATGAAGGACCACACAGTGTAGATCAAAAACCAGCTACAAGCTCATCCAACATCCTAACCTCACAGGATGGCCAGTCATACATGGAATTAGGAGAGAACAAAATACTTAATGCTGATCTATTAGCCTCCACTGGCAAAATCTGGGTGCAGCACAAGAATATCTTCCAATATTCCTGAGTGTATGAAGTAATTACAGAGCTCAAAATACCTCATACCATTTGGTATGAAGTCACTGATAACAGGGCAATCACAGATATAGTGTTGGAGAGTATGTTCTCTCAAGTAGGACTGAAAACAGATGTTTTTTTTCCACCAAGAGGGCTATAAACCCATGGAACCGCCTACCCGCTGAAGCCGTAAATGCCAAATTCCAGCTAAAAAATATCATTAAGACAATTGGCGGGCCCTTTAACAAGCCGCCGGCTTTCTGTCCTCGTCGAGGCCACTAGATAGTTAGTGGCCCTTGGGTAAATTCAGTAAATATATACAATAATTGTCAGCGCATCTTCCGAGCAACAAGAACAGCTACACAGTATCTCTTAGAATTACGTAGGTAAACAACAAATGTAACATATTTGTTTACTACAATGTCGGTGCTGGCTGTAGAAGTTGAAAAAACATTGTTTTACTTCGAAATATACTAATTTTATAAGAAAATTCGACGTAAATAGGAGGCAGTAGAGCTCCGATAAGCCAGCGCTAAATCTTCAATATGAAGAATGTTGCTGCTCTCTGATTGGCTAAACGAAACACAGTAGTGACCTCTATCGGCTCGCAGGTGAACCAACAAATTTCTTCCTAAGTGGACGTTATTGAATTGCACCTAAGCATCTTCTTAGGGCACACTTAGGAACCTTCGTAGCAAACCCACTTACGAAGAAATACACAGAGCTTCCTAAATCTAGGTCCTGGGTTTCTCCAATCATCTGCCTGTCTGCATTTTTTTGTCACGAGGAATATTTGTTTCCAATGATTGCCGTCACTCGTTTCGCGAATAGGCTTGGCGTTTCACCTTTCGGGCTTCGCGATTAACCCTTCACGGGTACGCTGGGGCGCATCCAATCCCACGATTGTCGTCGCCCCTACATCGACCACAACAATAAGTGGCTGAGCATGTATATCAAAGCATACCACTTTTACATATATTACATACCACTTTTATATATATTACAAGTTTCAAGCATAAACTGCATATATAGCTAACATAAAGAACTCACCAGCAGAAATATAATGTTTGTTATCATATTTTGATCCTCCAGTTTGTGTAATAGAGAAAAATTGAGTTATATCCGGTTTACGTAAAGCTACGACTGGTCCAGAGCTACTATAGCGTGACCCTGTTTGCTTAGGAAGATTTTCGTTCTTAAATGCCTACCTGAATCCTGATGTAGCCACCACGAAGATGGTAAGAACAAAAACGTTTCTATGTACTAACGTAACTGCTTCATGAATCTGGCCCCTGGCTCCTATGGTCTCTGAAGTCATCTAGTCAGATAATCCTGACGACATTTTTATAAGCACTAACCAATTTTCTGAATAGTAACAATTTAGTTTCAGTGAAATTACTTAAATTTAATCACCCGTTTAATTATTGTGTGGTTAACTGAATATACAAACCCCCCAGGTTTATGTGAAGATATTTACTGGTGATATTAAATCATGCATACAGTCCACTTTGAAATTATCAATAAATAATAAAATTAGATTTAAATAGTCCACTTTAACTAATCGAGAATTGAAATATATTAATCACCGGTAGATTTCCCACAAAGTGTCCGAGATGTCACTACTCCCGCGTGACTCAAGAGGCGGTGCTCGGGGATCCTGAGTCGATCCGCGGGCCGTTACCAGTTTGGATCTGTGAGGAGCGTGAAGGTTGCAAGACCTTGTCCTAATGTCTTAGCAGCATAGCAACCCTGGGGAAAGCACCTACTGAACACTTCAACAGAGGAGATGGGAACCCAGTATTCATGGGGCATATTTTCGACAATTCAATAAAATTCAGTCATTCAATTTCAATCAAACTTTATTGACTAGTCTTGCCTAATTATTTTAAATAGTCTAATTATTGTCTTATTTTTGAAAATGGTGAAAATTCTTTGAAAAACAGTTTTTCTCTGTCTATATTTCTATTTAGACTACGATGCTGTAATTTAGACCAGTTGTGCCCTTTTCATATACAACTAGTCAATAAAGGGGGGGCATTAGAATGGTTTCGGGAAAGTTGTTCAATGTCAACCAATATTTTTTCACTAGTTGTATATGAAAAGCGCTGCAATTGTTCCAAGTTTCAGTACTGCAGATTAAATAGAAAGGGAGAAATATTTTTTGTTGTTGTTTTTCAAAGAATTTTACACATTTTCAAACTTAAATAAAGCAACACACCTTTCAGATATAATCATTCTGTGACACTTTTCTGACACATTAGCATATAATAAAGGATCTCTAGTTGGGGATTTTTCAAAACATCTTTAGTTTTCCTAATACGTCAAAGTTCCCCCCCAAAAAATTATGCAAATATGTCATGTTTATTGCCATTATAAAATCAATAAATGAACTTAGGAAAAAACGAACACTTGAAAGTTTAGAGACAGACTTTACATATAAGGTGTAAGTTTCATGTAAATTGAATACAAAATGTGAAAGTTATTCAAACGTTTTATGTTAGTTGAAAATACATAAGAAAATAGTAAAGTCTAACTTCTAAAATCTGTGGCTGAGGTTGACATTAACCAATTTTCTCCAAAATTGGCACCCTTACAGATAGGAATACGTGCAGTCAGTTGTATAAGTTTCATGCAAATCGTCCGATAAAAAAGCAAGAAAAAAAAGCAAAAGAGAAAAAAAAAAAAAATTACCTTAAATTTTTTTCTAATAAAACTAATTATAATAGTTTTTTAATGTATGCTATTGTGATAGCAAAGAGTCATAGATATGATTTCAGTTGACACTTGTGTTTGATATTTGTTTTTGACCATTTTGGAATCATTTTGACACCTACTTCAATGTTTTTTTCTCCCTTCCTATTTATGTTACGATGCTGAGACTTGGGCCAGATGAAACTCTTTTCATATACAACTCCTCAAAACAGTTTGATTGAAATCGAACCAGTTTTCATTTATTGCATATTTGGATCTAATGCCCCCTCAATAAAGTTTGACTGAAAATAAACAACTTTTAATTCCCTTAGTTATGCCCCCTTCAGTGTGGAAGACGGATGAAGGTCTGGGAGACATTCGTCTAATCCTAGAGAGATCGTCTGAGAAGAGTCGTCGACCAGCTGTAAGAAGAGATGTACCATAGTTTTAGTAAAGAGGACAAGAAGAGGAACTCTGCAGGAAAAACACAAGAGGTCGCCAGAGGGAGCATCTACTAACTACAATAGGCTGCTAGGACTGCAGCCTCTATTCTTCAATAGTACGGTAGATTAAATTTCCCTCCCTATTTCTCATGTTTGATACGAAGTGAAAACTATTTATTTCTATGTTTGTGGAGTGAATTATTGTGGGGAGAGAGAGCCAATATTTAAGACAGTTTTAATTAAGTTATAAATTGGTGTTGCACCATATTTCTCCGTTCCAGATAAATCGTATGTGATTAATGAAAAGAAGGCAATAAGTGAACTCAAAGTGACATTCCTTGCTAGAAAACGTTTAGTAAATAAAAGCCTAATGAGTTCTCCTAATATAAGTATTGTGAAGTGTTGCCATATTGTTATTTAATTACAAGGCTGGAGTGTTGCCATATATGACTTAAAATATTTTCTGCCTTAAGGAAATGTACTTATATTTCCAACTAGCTGTACCCGGCCACGCGTTGCTGTGGCTCACCAAAAGCATGTGCGTTGCTGAGCCACAGCAACCATCCCCTGTCTTCCAGTCCTCCCCACCATTCCCCCCCTCCCTGTCCCCTCGTCCTCCCAACCATTCCCTACTCCCCCGTCCCCTCATCCTACCCAACATTCCCACCTTCCCCATCCCTTTGTCCTCCCTACTATCCCCCACTCCAGCATCCCCTCGTGCTCCTAACCATTCCCCACTCCACCATCCCCTCGTCCTCCCCACCATCTCCCACTCCCACATCCTCTCGTCCTCCCTACCATTCCCCCTTCCACGTCCCCTCATCCTCCCCACCATCCCCACATCCCTGTCCCCTTGTCCTCCCCACCGTTTTCCAGTCCCCTATCTCCTCATCCCCACCATCCCCAACTCCCCCGTCCTCTCGTCCTCCCCACAATTACCCCCTCCCCTGTCCCCTCATCCTCCCCACTCCTGTCCCCCCTCGTCCTCCCCACCATTCCCCAATCCCAAGTCTGATGCATTCCCAAATGACCTCATTTGCCCATCAGAAAATTGGAAACATCAAATGGTCTGATGTTCCCATCACTTAAATATAAGAAAAATAGTTAAAAAAAATTAAAAACAATGAACAAATAAAAAATAAACTACTCACAAAATGAACTGTATGGTAAACAACTCAGCTCAATTCCAACATAATGTCACACAAAATAATTAAATAAAAATGAAAATAAATAAAAATGTATGAAAATTCAATATATCAATGAAATCTGAAATGTTGAAATGGAAACATAACATATTTAGAATAGCGTGTGTTGCTCTTACGTGCAGCAACACACTGAATGCAACAGATGACACTGTTTAAAAAAAAGAAGCACGTTTTTACCTGTCACAGGTGTGGCATCTATACTTATACTTACGAAATGAATGGTATGGTAAACAACACAGCTCAATTCCAACGCAATGTCACACAAAATAATTAAACCAAATTGAAAATAATTCGAAATCTATGAAAATTTAATTTATCAATGCAATTGGAAATATTGAAATGGAATCATAACATATTTAGTATAGCGAGTGTTGCTATTACATGCAACAGTTGGCGGTGTTTTTCAAAAAAAGTATGTTTTTATGTCACAGGTTTGGCGTCTATATAGTTGGTATATAAAAACACGTGCGTACTCGAATGGAACCTTTTGTCAAAATTTCAAAGCAATTGGTAAAGAACTTTCGGAGATTACAGCGTGTAATCTCCGAAAGTTGGACTGAGGTGCTCTTACGTCCAACAGATAGCACTGTTTTTCAAAAGAAGCATGTTTTTTCCTGTCACATGTCAGGCATGCATATAATAGGTAAATTTAAACACGCGCCTATTCGAATGCACCATTGTGTTAAAATTTCAAAGCAATCAGTAAAGAGTTTTCGAAGATTTCCCTCGCATCAAAAACACATGAAAAACAGTTTTACGAAAAAAAACAAGTTTTTTCCTGTCACAGACGTGACATCTATATAGTATGTATATAAAAAGCTGCTCGGATGCGAATGGAACGTTGTGTGAAAATTTCAAAGCAATCAGTGAAGAACTTTCGGAGATAAGTGATTTTGAACAAACGAACATTTACATTTTTATTTATATAGATATATTATTTATTATTCTAAATTGTTTCGTTTCACTCCTTTCTTCACCCTTTATATTGTTTGCCTGGGTTTTGTTTAGAACACTGAACACAATTAAGACAACAAGCTGGTGCAGATTTACAATTGTATTGATAAAAATTATCTGGCCTGAATGAAACATTAGACAGATTGGTGTCCTAGGATATCAACTTTTGTGGCTGGCAAATCTGCAACACAGAGCGTGGGTCCGTGTACGTGGATACACAGAGTGGAGACCCGGGAGCTGCCGGACTCCTCACTTGCTATGGGATTGCAAGGCAGAGTCGTTGATACTTCCCCGTTAGTGACTGAGGTGCTCCCCTTAATTTGACAGTGGTACTGGGAAGAGGGGGAGTAAGACCCGGGGTGCTGCCACAATACACTGAAAGTTTACTTTTGTCCAGAACTATGTTCAGGACTAGAGTATACTTGCTGGTTGTCAGTAAGCTGTTGTAGAGGCCTTAATAACCCTCCAGAGGTTAATAGGCCTTAAGCCCATCACCAAATCAAACCAAGATTCCCAATTCTTCTTACAGAAATTTGTCCTTTCGTCTAAAAATATTTAATGATTTTTCACCCAGATTTTCTTTATATTGTTCTTGAATGTTAGGAACACATTTATTATCTTATTCTGTTCCATCTGCTCGATGATATGCCTTAACTTGATTCATCCAGCTCTTGATAAAAATGAGTTCCCTGTTGGGTTATTTGTGGACCTGCGTAAGGCTTTTGACACTGTCAACCACCAAAACCTTCTTATTAAATTACATCATTATGGAGTCAGAGGACACTCCCTGCAATACCTCAAATCTTACCTTACTGACAGGCTCCAGTATGTTTCTGTGAATAATTCAATATCTCCCACTCTACCCATCAACATCGGTGTTCCTCAGGGCAGCATACTTGGCCCTCTCCTCTTTCTCATCTACGTTAATGACCTTCCAAATGCCTCCCAACACCTCAAACCAATTCTATTTGCTGACGACACAACCTTCATTTACTCCAGTCCTGACCCCCTTGTTCTAAATGCCACAGTAAATACTGAGCTAAATAAAGTCCATCTTTGGCTAACTGCCAACAAACTCATCCTTAACATTGACAAAACTTTCTATAGTCTGTTTGGCAATAAATCCTCTAGTCAAATAAATCTCAGAATAACAATACCCAAATTTGTAACAAATTAGATGGCAAATTCCTTGGCGTTCTCATTGACCGCAAGCTGAATTTCCAGGGACACATTCTAAATATATAAAAAAAAGTTTCAAAAACTGTTGGCATTCTTTGTAAGATCAGATATTATGTAACCCGCCCTGCCCTGGTGACTCTCTATTACTCCCTCATCTATCCATATCTCAACTATGGTATTTGTGCTTGGGGTTCTACTACCCAAAATCATTTACGTCCTCTAATTACTCAACACAAAGCTGCTATTAGGACAATATCCAACTCTGGCCCCAGACATCACTCGGTACCCCTACTCAAATCTCTGAATATGTTAGATATTAAGTCACTGCACATTCTCTCATGTGTATTATACATATATAAAACGCTGAACTGTAATGCCAATCCTGACCTCAAAAGCTTCATTGAAGGTTGTAACAGAACCCATGAGCACCACACCAGAAGTAAATACAGTTTTGATATTCCAAGAGTACGACTTAATCAAACTAGAAATGCTCTACAAATTAAGGGACCCAGAATAGGGAATGACTTTCCCAACCATGTTAAAGACTGTACCTCTCTCAACCAGTTTAAGATAAAAACGAAGCACTACCTAATAAATTCCCTGTAACCTACCTTACTCCTCTATTGTCAACCCATGTCTATTTTTTTAAACAACACTGTTTGTCGACCTAATTGTATTTGTGCTTCTTTTTCAGCCATGTTCTCCCCTTTTTTATCTTTATTTTTATTTGTTCTCAACACATTTTATTCTTTATACTCAATTAGTATTAAGTTTTAGTCATTAATGTTTTTCCTGCCCGAAACGCTTTGCGTAATAGTGGCTTTAGGCATTGTATGTACTAACTCTATCTATAAATATTTCAATTTTTGTAAAATCTCTTATGTGTATGTACCTTACCTGAATAAACATTTATTTATTTATTTATTTATATTTATTATTTATTCAGGAGCAGATATACGACGAAGTATATAAAATCACAGGGAAATGCAAGAAATGGGGAATAAAGCACAGATACTGGAATCAGGAACCACAATATCTCAGACAACGCAGCTGAAAAGCATAAATCAAGTCCTAGCAAACTGGAGAACATCTAAGGTGCAACCGACGACGGTAAATATTACTGTGATGTTGAGCACGAAGTCTCAACAGATTCAGCATGATAATGATGCGTACAGCATGGCGAGGTCCTCTTGAACACCGTGTAGGCCGATTACTCACTGCGCCAGTGTGGAGGCGGTGGCCTAGCAGTTATGGCCAACCAACCATGTGGTAATCAACATACACAAAAATGGGTAAAAAACGGGGAAGACAGTTGCTCACCTTGAGCTGGAGTCTTCTCGGGGCGGGCTGAAGCAATACGACGGCTGCTAATGGGCGAGGTCCAATGGTAGCTGGCCAATACGTGTTGCTGGATAACCAAAGTCCAGGAGGCGTCACTAACAGGTCCAGCTGCGGTCAGGTGCGGTTCTCGTCTGCCCTCAGACGTACTCGGGGGAGATGCGCACAGTCACTGCGCAGGGCCGCCGTCCACCAATCAGGAGCACCTAGCATAAGAGATATTCCCTCTGGCGGGCACTTGGAATGTGGTTCCCTCCACAGTATGTATGTAAGTATGGGTATGGGGGTTGTAGGATGGGTATGGGGGTTGTAGGATAGGTATGGGGTTCACTACTACCTGTTGGGTGAATAAAGGGTTCATACCCTTAGTAGGATGTTTTGGGCCCACAACTGCCCATAGGATGGGTATTGGGTCCACTACCACCTGTGGATCTTTCGTCAACTACCAAATACACAGAGCAAGAGTTTCAGTCTCATTTGTGTGGATACCATCACACATAGGAGCTGTACTAGGTTGTCACAGATGTGCGGAAGAAAGCTAAAACTGCAAGTGATAAGCCTGAAATTCAAAGGGATTTTGGCATTCCAATCTCTGCTGTAAAAGTCGTAATATTTCAGGAAATTGGGGATGACAGAAGAGCAGTTACTGACACTCAAAGGCCGGAAACTACGAGTCTAAAGAGTTATGATATATTTAGAGCCGAGAATTATATATTTGGCCAGCATTAAACATCAACTAGACAGTGTGACATTGTAATTGCAAGAATTAAGATGAGATATCGATATTTATGGCAGGTGGCTGCAGGTAATAAAGCTTTTACACAGGTTTAACATGCTGTGTGTTATAAAAAAGGTGGGCTTGCTATGGGGGGACTGGTACTATTAAGGGGTAAGGGTAAGTAGAATACAGAGGTATCAAAAAATGGGAGAACTAAAAGGCCCGGCCCCCCAAGTAAAATATCCACAATAATAAATGCTTGCTACTAAACCCAGTTAGTCTAGGAATAGATTATTGTACTCCCACACAGGAAAAAAGGGATACTCTGTTCAAACTTACTTATTTATTAACCCCTTAACACCCTCCATACACAATCACACCAATACCAATTTAATACTAACTTTACCACACAATCTTACGTTAAAAGCCTTGGTCCACTTAGGCAGGATACAAGGTTTACACTGAAAACAAGCTAGGGTAAAGCTCTACTATAACACACTGGAGGTAGTCAGCTTAGGGTAGGGGACCACGTGTTTACACTGGGACCCCCGTTAGCATAACAGGTAAGATAAACACTTAAATACACTTCTTACACCCCAGGTATACTACTCTACACATAGAACGATAGGTATGCCAGACATATACAAAAATGAGTAATGGAGTACTTAACCTACTAAGTCACAGAAATAAAGAATTAAGAGGAAGGAGGAGAGCACGTCCAAGCACCACAGTCAGCCAGCAGAGAAGGCCGCCTCAGTCTCGAGCAGCCTGCAGCATGCGTGTGGTGCCGGGAAGAGCCCAATTGATCATACAGCTATACACATTAAAACATCTTCCCCTTATGCCTCATTTTGCTACTTTCCTCATTCTACAGGTAGTTAAACTTATAACAATGTTACTTAATCCACAACAAGTTTAAGAGTCTAAATGCTTTGTGAGCAACAAGAATAGTCGTACTTCTGGCAGGGATGATTACAAACAACTTCAGCTCTCTATGCGTCCCCTGCCATATTGTAGTTTAATAAGCTCAATTTTGACCTCTGGTTTCCATCTAAAGAACCCAGAGTCGTAACACTCCTCCCCCCTTCAGAGAAAAAAAAATGTGACTACTAGAGGAGTAGTCATATTTTTTGTAAGAGTACACAGAGAATAAAAAGGAAATCCATGACATACAATATAATCAATCAAAACAACAATTTCTCTGCAAAAAAAAAATACAAAGGAATTCTCTGAAAGAAAAAACATACACAAAAAACAAAAAAAAAAAAAAAAGAAGTAAATAAATTGGACACGGGATATTTAATGTCACAGGAGAACCTAAAAAAAAATAACTAAAGCATGACATTTGGTATGGCTTCCTGCGGCTCAGATGACTGTTACTCAGGCAAGCGGGACAGAGCGTCGGCTATCACGTTGAGCCGGCCCGGTAAGTGGATAATAGATAGATTAAAGTCCTGTAGGTACAATGCCCACCTGAGGATGCGTTTATTTTTCTGCTTCATCTGATTCATGAAAACTAATGGGTTATGGTCCGTGTACACTTCCACTATATTACCTGTGAGGTACACTTCGAACTTTTTGCAAGTTAGCACTAGCGCCAACGCCTCTTTTTCTATCACCGAATAATTGCGCTGCGCCTTGTCAAATTTCACAGAGTAATAATATACTGGGTGTTCCACTTTATCATCCCCAGTTTGCAACAACACTGCACCAGCACCCGAGTCAGATGTGTCAACTTGAATTTTAAACGGACGGTCGAACCTTGGACTAGCAAGCACTGGGGCGGAAGCTAAGATCAATTTCAAGTTTTTAAATGCCTCTGCACAGTCCGATGACCACTTAAATTTAACGGCCTTCCGCAACAAATCTGTGAGAGGAGTGGCCACACTGGAAAAGTTCTGACAAAAGCGTCGGTAGTACGCACACATACCGATAAATCGTTGAATGTCCTTTTTAGACCTGAGCACTGGATAGTCCAGAATAGCACTGATTTTGTCTTCTCGAGGTAACACTTTTCCTTGGCCTACTTCATAACCGAGGTACGTCACTGTGCCTTGGCCAAAATGACACTTTTTAGCATTAAAGGTTAGATTTGCATGTTTCAACACTGTGAACAACTGGCGTAACCTAGCTATGTGGTCAGCCCAATTAATATGAAAGAGCACAATATCATCTAAATACGCCCGACAATTTGGCACATTAGCGAGCAAAGAGTTCATTAGCCTCTGGAACGTGGCAGGGGCATTACGCAAGCCGAATGGTAACACTTGATACTCAAACACACCCTCGGGTGTCACAAACGCCGTTAGTTGTTTAGCACGTTCAGTGAGAGGGATTTGATAGTACCCTCTCGAGAGATCGAATTTAGACACATACATGGCGTTCCCGATTTCGTCGATACAGTCCTCGAGACGTGGCAACGGATAGGCGTCCACTATGGTCACCTTGTTGAGCTGCCGATAATCGGTGCATAATCGCCAGGAGCCATCTGGTTTGGGGACCAAAAGGCAGGGCGAGCACCAAGAGCCCTGGCTCGGCCTGATGAGGCCGTGCTGGAGCAAGAAGTCGACCTCCTTACGGACGATGGCCTTCTTTTCCGGACTCATCCGATAGGTTGAAGGCGAATGGGGGTGTAGTCCGTCAACTCGACATCATGGTAAATGGCATCAGTCTGGGTCGGGACCTCCCCGAACAGACTGGAGAAATTCGTCAAGCAACGACTGCACCTCGTCACGTTGGGACATCTGCAAAATGGGACAGTCCCTCCTCCACAGCATTCACAGAACTAGAATTATTGAGAATGAGATTAGTTGGGTCCCCAGAACAATCATCCCCTCCCTCACTGGAAATGGAAACATTGGTTAGTGCAATGGGCCTGGGGCCCTGGAACTTCTTCAGCAGCCGATTCACGTGTACGAGCATTACCTGTTTACGCTTATCAGAGTGTCTCACTTTGTACGTGAGGTCCCCAGTCTT
>WNGS01109749.1:575490-586357 GCA_020271785.1 Procambarus virginalis
GTAGATGGTGTTGACCCTGTAGAGCACCTGGAGGAGGTGTTGACCCCTGTAGAGCACCTGGAGGAGGTGTTGACCCCTGTAGAGCCCTGGAGGAGGTGTTGACTCCTGTAGAGCACCTGGAGGAGGTGTTGACCCTGTAGAGCACCTGGGGAGGTGTTGACCTCTGTAGCACCTGGAGGAGTGTTGACCCTGTAGAGCACCTGGAGGAGGTGTTGACCCCTGTAGAGCACCTGGAGGAGGTGTTGACCCCTGTAGAGCACCTGGAGGAGGTGTTGACCCTGTAGAGCACCTGGAGGAGGTGTTGACCCCTGTAGAGCACCTGGAGGAGGTGTTGACCCTGTAGAGCACCTGAGGAGGTGTTGACCCTGTAGAGCACTGGAGGAGGTGTTGACCCTGTAGAGCACCTGGAGGAGGTGTTGACCCTGTAGAGCACCTGGAGGAGGGTTGACCCCTGTAGAGCACCTGGAGGAGTGTTGACCCTGTAGAGCACCTGGAGGAGGTGGTGACCCTGTAGAGCACCTGGAGGAGGTGTTGACCCCTGTAGAGCACCGGAGGAGGTGTTGACCCTGTAGAGCACCTGGAGGAGGTGTTGACCCCTGTAGAGCACCTGGAGGAGGTGTTGACCCCTGTAGGGCACCTGGAGGAGTGTTGACCCCTGTAGAGCACCTGGAGGAGGTGTTGACCCCTGTAGAGCGCCTGGGGAGGTGTTGACCCCTGTAGAGCACCTGGAGGAGGTGTTGACCCCTGTAGAGCACCTGAGAGGTGTTGACCCCTGTAGAGCACCTGGAGGAGGTGTTGACCCTGTAGAGCACCTGGAGGAGGTGTTGACCCCTGTAGAGCACCTGGAGGAGGTGTTGACCCCTGTAGAGCACCTGGAGGAGGTGTTGACCCCTGTACAGCACCTGGAGGAGGTGTTGACCCCTGTAGAGCACCTGGAGGAGGTGTTGACCCCTGTAGAGCACCTGGAGGAGGTGTTGACCCCTGTAGAGCACCTGGAGGAGGTGTTGACCCCTGTACAGCACCTGGAGGAGGTGTTGACCCCTGTAGGGCACCTGGAGGAGGTGTTGACCCCTGTACAGCACCTGGAGGAGGTGTTGACCCCTGTAGAGCACCTGAAGAGACTAATGTGGTACTCCCGGCCACCGGTATATACACATGTGCAGTGACGTCACATACTTTGTCACTGGTGCCTTGAACTAAAAGCCGGCAGTTTAACCAACACTTGCGGGCGGAGGGTTGTTGAAGGGGACAGGTCGTCTCACACGATCATGTCACGTAAGTACCCGCCAAACATACCGAAACTACGACGTTGGTACAAGGTTCGAACAAGTTTTAACACCTAACCAGTTATGACAACCAATATAACAAGTTGTAACACCGTTCTAATACGTCATAAACACGTTAAGCCAAGATGTAACAACTTTATTACAAGTTGTAACAAGCAGAAAATAGAGACAGTTTCGGTTTGTGTTTCCAGGGTATACTATAAACATCTATGGATACTATGTACAGAGTTGATAGACGCCTGTAGGTCTGTAGGTCTTGAATTATCTTCGCTGTGACGTACATATGAGTGGCTAAGGTG
The DNA here is from genome assembly GCA_020271785.1 of Procambarus virginalis. Lineage (NCBI taxonomy): Eukaryota > Metazoa > Arthropoda > Malacostraca > Decapoda > Cambaridae > Procambarus > Procambarus virginalis. The sequence goes on from WNGS01109749.1 coordinate 577,076, forward strand.
GTAGTAAAGGAGCAGGTTACACAGCTATGATGGGCAATTGTGTGACAACATCCTCAACATTAACACTATAGCTTAGTATAGTAACATCCTCCACATCAACAATATAATTTATTATAATAACATTCATATCATTACCCATATAACTCAATATAGTAACATCCTCAACATTAACCATCAAGAATCTGACTTTTTAATATTTAGAAGATATGGGAATTTTCTTGAATAATGATTTCTAACAACTATTGCACCTGATACTTAGTTACACTAGAGCGCCTGACAGCTTGGTGAACAGCGCTTCGGATTCGTAGTCCTGAGGTTCCAAGTTCGATCCCCGGTGGACGCGAAGACAAATGGACAAAATGTTTCTTTCACTTTGATACCCGTGTTACCTAGCAGCAAATAGGTACCTGGGAGTTAGACAGCTGCTACGGGCTGCTTCCTAGAGGTGTTTAACAAAAAGAAGGCCTGGTCGTCGAGAACACTAGAACTACAACCACCACAAACAATAGAACTACAACCATCACAAACACTATAACTACAACCACCACAAACATGAGAACTACAACCACCACAAACACGAGAACTTCAACCACCACAAACAATAGAACTACAACCACCACAAACATGAGAACTACAACCACCACAAACATGAGAACTACAACCACCACAAACAATAGAACTACAACCACCACAAACATGAGAACTACATCCACCACAAACATGAGAACTACAACCACCACAAACATGAGAACTACAACAACCACAAACAATAGAACTACAACCACCTCAAACACTAGTACTACAACCACCACTAACACTAGTACTACAACCATCACAACACTAGTACTACAACCATCACAAACACTAGTACTACAACCACCACAAACACTAGTACTACAACCATCACAAACACTAGTACTACAACCATCACAAACACTAGTACTACAACCATCACAAACACTAGTACTACAACCACCACAAACACTAGTACTACAACCATCACAAACACTAGTACTACAACCATCACCAACACTAGTACTACAACCATCACAAACACTAGTACTACAACCACCACAAACACTAGTACTACAACCACCACAAACACTAGTACTACAACCATCACAAATACTAGTACTACAACCATCACAAACACTAGTACTACAACCACCACAAACATGATAACTACAACCACCACAAACAATAGAACTACAACCATCACAAACACTATAACTACAACCACCACAAACATGAGAACTACACCACCACAAACACGAGAACTTCAACCACCACAAACAATAGAACTACAACCACCACAACATGATAACTACAACCACCACAAACACTAGTACTACAACCACCACAAACATGATAACAGCCTGGCCCGGAGGTAGTGGATCTGTGTCAAAAAATATGGCATTCAACAAAGGAGTTGTAATCTTAAGGTGAGAAATATGGTGGATATTGTCTGCCGTGATAGTGCGTGAGTGTCTAAACTTTACAATTCTGTTGGCCAGTGTGTATGACACTACAGGTAATGTTATTAGGTCAGTTACAGGCGACAAGTTAATGCGTATGCGGGGCATCTTGCAGTAATGAAAGGCCGAAACTCAGAACTATTCTTATGCAAAATGTACGTTCACAGCCAAAGTAACCACCAATGAATAATAATAAGACACGCTCAGGAATAGGCCTAAATTAAAGGAATGGTCAAGAATAGTATTCCGCTTCCGAGCCTGTAACTAATGGAAGCAGGTATGTTTGAGGTAACCATTCACTGTGCGATTTCCAAAAAATGGAGAAAAAACAGGGTGGCCCCAATACTTAGGATTACCTGACCCCAATGTTACTCCCTCCAAAAAAGATTTCAAAACTTAGATTGCAATTGGTATGGTCGTGGACACTCAATAGGACTGGATAATTGTAAGTTCGTACACTTAACTTGATCATGTACTTAAATCTAGGGTGTAAACATATATTTTGCACTCTTACAAGTATAGGTTAGGTAAGAACCCCTACCACCGATTTCTAAGTTATTTTCACTGGTCACTTGTAGGAATATCACATGAAGTTATTGTTACGGCCACAATGGGTCGCAACCGGGTTCTTTTCTGGTGGTACTAAAGTTCTGGTATTTGGCCCCAAGTTAGTAGTGTCTTTCAAGGAGTGAGCTCGGTAATGCAAGTAAAACACAATGGGGAAGGTGCATTGAATACTACACTTCATTAATTATGATTATATTCATATATAATCACTTTCCCATCACCTCATATATAATCCTAGAAGAAGTATTACTACACTTAATATGTACACAAGAGTCTCTCTCATAGGACACTAAGCGCTATTCGATGCTCAATCGATGCAGTCCTGTCAGCTACCGTGTTTCCTCAACACAGTACCGTCCGCAACCAGTACTGGGAAACACCAACGAGTCTACCCTGGCCACGGGCCAGCCAAAACACAGTCTCACTAGGTGCTCTTCGTGCACGCCCACAATCACTCTCCAGCCTGGTGCTGGCAGAGAACATCAGCCTCACGCTGCTGGGCCTCTTCACGTACAAATACAAGGGTCGCGAACCCCTGGCAGGAGCTTCTTGCAACTCGCTGGTTACACTCCTCCGTAGCACCTTAATTGTCAGTCGTCTCTTCCGTTAGCCAGTCCCGGGTACGCCGAATTCTGTCACTGCCACGTCACAGACAGACAGTAGAACACTACACAGTTCTTCTCCGGTGGCGGCTCACTACTTCCGTAAAGCAGAATGGAGTAGAAAGGGTAGACTGACTGTCCTCGTACCACAGCATCCCTACGTCGACTCTGTGGATACAGACACGTCATCAGTACACTGGGACACTAGGCAGCAACACTTACGTACTCTGACATAGACATACAACTCCTCCTTCAATAGATGGCGCTGATTTTCTAGGCGCCACCTCACCAGAGGTCAGCACCAGCTACCTCTCGAGCTGACTAGGACAGGAATCTAGCGCCTCTTGCTGGTGTAATCCTGTCACCACTAGATGGCGTCGTCCAATTTGTGGGGGTTTCGGGAGCGGACTCACAGATGGAGTTGACGTCGCTGCTCCGTGCTCCGACAATGGAATCGGGTTCGTAACAGTTATGATCCCCTAAAAAGTGGACATTTGCAAACCACAATGTTTCTAGTTTCAATATTTCAATAGTATATTCCACAGCATCACTTAACTCTAAGATATATCAGTATACTTCACCTAAGTGTTCCAAGTATATATATCTAATTTCACTTAAAACTAAGTTTATGCACTAATATCTATATTTATCAATGAATATATAGTTCAAAGTTCATGCACCTATTAAATGAACAACACCTGTATTTCAGGTGAATGGTGAAGCTCAATGGTGCTCCCAGGGAAGAAATATGGTTCCCTTTACTCAAGTTCTAAGTATATCAGAACTAATTTTCTTGACACATATGTCTCCCTGGAGTCATATATATGAAGAAAGTCCGTGCAGCTAGTGTATAATACAGCACAGTGAGGTGCTACAAACACTTATATAGCGGCGGCCTCCATGACAATGAGTAAACAGTAACACTGAGACCAGATACGCTCGTGAACGGCGAGGCTGAATCCGTGAGTTGGTAACTTTCTCTTTACTTTTTTTTTTTTTTTTTGAGATATATATAAGAGTTGTTACATTCTTGTACAGCCACTAGTACGCGTAGCGTTTCGGGCAGGTCCCTGGAATACGATCCCCAGCCGCGAAGAATCGTTTTTTCATCCAAGTACACATTTTACTGTTGCGTTAAACAGAGGCTACAGTTAAGGAATTGCGCCCAGTAAATCCTCCCCGGCCAGGATACGAACCCATGACATAGCGCTCGCGGAACGCCAGGCGAGTGTCTTACCACTACACCACGGAGACTGTTAATTGTTTTCTGTTTTCTATTGTAAAACAACAAAAATTGCGGAAAATTTTTAATTCTGATGTAGAATATCGAGAAAAATAGCAAATGCGAAGAAAACTGAGGGTACAACCTTAGTGGTAGATGGGAACACCAACTTGTGGGGCGGACGCCAACTGGTAGAGCAGACGCCAACAGGTGGGGCGGGCCGGCAGCATGTAGGAACAAGTATGGCCGCGGCTGGGATGAGTGATGGCGTCGCCTTGAAAACAATGAATATACACCAAAATTCACAAGAAAATAGAGAAAATTGACACTGCAAAGAGGGCAAAAAATCTGCGAAATGAATCTAACGTCGAGAAACTTGCTGGATGAATGGAGGTTGTAGAACACTCTTGATTCTCACTGCACTCTTGTTAATGACTGCATGTATCAATACATTATCCGCCCAACGATCCGTCACCCAGCATCACCAAGATCAGCAAAAGCTGCTTGATTTTGTAGTTGTGTCGTCCCAAGCTATTCCAGTGAAAAGCGAAGGTGAAAAGTGTATTGAAATTTTTCAGGATTTCCTAAAAAAAAGAATTGCAGGTCACTCTAAACAAAACAGACATTATTGCTGCCTACAGAGTAGGCAAAAAGAATCCATCAGGACAAAACCAGCGGAAAATTCGCCTGAAGCTGGCTTCCCAGTCCACGAAATCGCATCTTGTCCGGACAGCTGCATCCCAACGACAGGGAATCTACATCAACGAGTGCTTGACTAGAAAAATACAGCAACTCGTCTACCGCCTGCGTCAAATCTGTCATCAAAACCCAGATGCGATTCATTAGTGCTTCGTTAGAGATGGCTTGATTAAAGTGAGAAAGACTTCAGTAGGTAAAATGTTTACAATTGCTAATGAGGATAACCTCAACACTTTCCTCACCCAATGTGGTTTGTCTCACCTTATTATCACTCCCAATGTGTCAACATAATTAACCCCCTTGTCACCCAGTGCGGGCTAGGTATCCTAAGTCTTTTTGTTTCACTTTTAAATTAATTTTTAATTTACATTTACTAATCATTTATTGGACTTAATTAACTGAGTGCTTTAATATTTCTTTAGGTCTTATTAATTATACGATCATAACTAAACTACTTATAGTTAATAATCTTTAGCTTAAATTTGCCTATGTTTATTATTCAACTTTTTTCTTTGATTTCATTTATTACCTAGGTTGCCTAGCCTCGCCATACTCCCTTACTCCATTGTACCCCAAGGTTTACCTGTGTCTCAAAATGCAAATTATTACTTGCAGTGTACCTGAGAGTACCTGTAAGCCCCTTGTAAGCTACCTCATTTTTCTTTTTTTGTTCATTTTGTGTTTGTTTTGTATAGTCTTGCTTATATATTTTTCCCCCTTTTATATCAAAATTCTATTCTGTAATTACCATTCTTGCCTTGTTTTCCTACAACCAGCCTTTTTATGCAGATAAGTATAGACCCAGAACTAAACCTCTTATCCACTATCTATGACAATCATCACTTTAATGATCAAAATTGCAGATATTTTACAGCACATGATGTAAACAATGTATTAACACATAATCACAATATCTCTGTAATCAACTTGAACGTTAGATCTCTAGGTAAACACTTCGATGATGTTAGTGCCTTGATTGAAACTATTGACAACAAATTCTCTTTTATTATACTTACTGAAACGTGGTTAAAAGAGGATACTACTCAACTCTTTAACATGCCTAACTACTCGGCAATTCACAACTGTCGTCAAATTCAGAGAGGTGGTGGTACTGCTCTTTACTACCACCAAGAACTAACATGCTTAAAAGTAATTAGAACTAGAGACTGCTGTGGGGAGTATATCTTCGCCAGTTTCAGAGTCAAGGGTGCTGAGTCTGTCCTGTCTGTGGGTGCAGTCTATAGAATTCCTAACACTGATGTGTCCGAATTCAACTCAAACCTTAGAAATCTAATACTAGATAACAGACTGAACAAAAACCATCTAATTATCGCAGGGGACTTTAATATTGACCTCTGCGAGCCTGAACACCCTACTGCTGTTAGCTTCCTCAACTGTATGAATTCCTGCTTCCTCATACCCTTAATCACTAGACCTACTAGAATCACTGATAGTACTGCCACGACTCTAGATCACATCTGGACCAACATAACCTCTCCGCTTACTTCAGGTATAATCACCGATAGCACTACAGACCATTACCCCACATTTCTCTTAACTAACATTAACAAACCACCTCTAGAGACAAGGGAGTTAAGCTTTAGGCTGCACAATGAAACTGCTATAGACAATTTTATAACTGCTGCTGATAATGTCAACTGGGAGTCCGAGTTAGGTAACATAGGGGACATCAACCTAGCAGTGCAATCTTTTCTTCAAAAAACTCTCAGCCTTTATAACACCCACTGTCCTATGCTTACGAAACAAGTCACAACCAAAAGGCTTAACAATCCTTGGCTTACAAAGGGAATACTTAAATCCATTAATAAAAAACATGACCTTGAGAAGAAGTATAGGTTAGGAACCGTCTCCAAAGAATTCTCAAAGAATTACTCGTTATTGCTATCTAAAATAATTAGACGAGCCAAAACTAAATACTACGAAGATAAATTTACCCAAATAAAGAGCAACATTAAAAAAACTTGGAGCACAATTTCACAAATATTGGGATCAAAGAAGATTTTAAATAACAAACCAACACTCCTGTCCAATAACGATGGTCAGCTTTCAGCCTCTGATTCTGCTATTGAGTTCAATAGGTTCTTCTCTTCCATTGGGTCATCCCTTGCAAATGATATTCCATCTTCCAGTACTGATGTTAAGGACTATCTTACAGGTAACTATCCACAGTCTCTGTACCTAAAGCCTACAAATTCCACTGATGTTAATGAGATAATCCTTTCCCTTAAAACCAAGTCTAGTGCCCTTGAGGAGATACCAACTTTAATTTACAAAAAGCCTCCAGATCTTTAGCCCCTGCTATTGCATTGCTCTTCAACAAGTCACTTGAACTCCAAACCTTTCCAGATATTCTAAAAAAAAGCGAGAGTAACCCCTGTCCACAAATGTGGTGATCTCACAGATGTTAACAACTACAGACCTATATCAATCCTGCCTAACTTGTCAAAAATATTTGAAAAACTAATCTACAAGCAGCTTTACTCTTATCTAGCCAAACACAATATACTTAGCTCTTGTCAATATGGCTTCAGACCCAAAAAAAGCACTAACGATGCACTTATTAGTATGATTAACTTGATTCATGCAGCTCTTGATAAAAATGAGTTCCCTGTTGGGTTATTTGTGGACCTGCGTAAGGCTTTTGACACTGTCAACCACCAAAACCTTCTTCTTAAATTACATCATTATGGAGTCAGAGGACACTCCCTGCAATACCTCAAATCTTACCTTACTGACAGGCTCCAGTATGTTTCTGTGAATAATTCAATTTCTCCCACCCTACCCATCAACATCGGTGTTCCTCAGGGCAGCATACTTGGCCCTCTCCTCTTTCTCATCTACATTAATGACCTTCCAAATGCCTCCCAACACCTCAAACCAATTCTATTTGCTGACGACACAACCTTCATTTACTCCAGTCCTGACCCCCTTGCTCTAAATGCCACAGTAAATACTGAGCTAAATAAAGTCCATCTTTGGCTAACTGCCAACAAACTCACCCTTAACATTGACAAAACTTTCTATATTCTGTTTGGCAATAAATCCTCTAATCAAATAAATCTCAGAATAAACAATACCCAAATTTGTAACAAAATAGATGGCAAATTCCTTGGCGTTCTCATTGACCACAAGCTGAATTTCCAGGGACACATTCTAAATATATAAAAAAAGTTTCAAAAACTGTTGGCATTCTTTCTAAGATCAGATATTATGTACCCCGCCCTGCCCTGGTGACTCTCTATTACTCCCTCATCTATCCATATCTCAACTATGGTATTTGTGCTTGGGGTTCTACTACCCAAAATCATTTACGTCCTCTAATTACTCAACACAAAGCTGCTATTAGGACAATATCCAACTCTGGCCCCAGACATCACTCGGTACCCCTACTCAAATCTCTGAATATGTTAGATATTAAGTCACTGCACATTCTCTCATGTGTATTATACATATATAAAACGCTGAACTGTAATGCCAATCCTGACCTCAAAAGCTTCATTGAAGGTTGTAACAGAACCCATGAGCACCACACCAGAAACAAATACAGTTTTGATATTCCAAGAGTACGACTTAATCAAACTAGAAATGCTCTACAAATCAAGGGACCCAGAATGTGGAATGACCTTCCCAATCATGTTAAAGACTGTACCTCTCTCAACCAGTTTAAGATAAAAACTAAGCACTACCTAATAAATTCCCTGTAACCTACCTTACCCCTATATTGTCAACCCATGTCTGTTTTTTTAAACAACGCTGTTTGTCGACCTAATTGTATTTGTGCTGCTTTTTCTGCCATGTTCCCCCCTTTTTATTTTTATTTTTATTTGTTCTCAACACATTTTATACTTTAATTTCAATTAGTATTAAGTTTTAGATATTAATGTTTTTCCTGCCCGAAACGCATTGCGTAATAGTGGCTTTAGGCATTGTATGTACTAGCTCTATCTATAAATCTATCAATTTTCTTGTATGTATGTACTTTACCTGAATAAACATTTATTTATTATTATTTTATATGTGAGCGCGAACCTTCGACCTCGGTATTGCCAGTTGACCAGACCACACACTAGAAGGTGAAGGGACGACGACGTTTCGGTCCGTCCTGGACCATTCTCAAGTCGATTGCTGCTTGCTGCCAGTCGCGTACTTTACCACTAGACAAAAACTAACTCGACGAAAAGAATGATCAAAAACTATCTCTAAGTTCATCTAATATTCCCATCTCACAGGATGGCTAGTCATAAATGGAATCAGGGGAGAAAATATCTGCATCAGTACAAAAAAAAATAATTTTGACTAAATAATAACTTTATGATTTGCATAAGAGCTAATTTGTTGACCAGACTACACACTAGAAAATGAAGGGACGACGACGTTTCGGTCCGTCCTGGACCATTCTCAATCGACTTGAGAATGGTCCAGGACGGACCGAAACGTCGTCGTCCCTTCACCTTCTAGTGTGTGGTCTGGTCAACATACTTTAACCACGTTATTGTAACTCATCGCCTGCATAAGAGCTAATTTGCACTGAATCATGGAAATACTATATTATTATTATTTTTTACCATTTTCTATAAAATTCCTCTCAAATAATGTTTTTTTCACGTTAATGTGATGTCTGTGTGTTATTAATAGTAATATTAATAGTTTATTTATATAAAAGTACATACGAACAAAATTACAAGCAGAATGTTGG
>WNGS01109749.1:586457-602113 GCA_020271785.1 Procambarus virginalis
CTCCTCGTTAGCCTGCTCATACCTCTCAGCTCGGGTACTAGTCTGGTGGCAAACCTTTGAACCTTTTCCAGTTTAGTCTTATGCTTGACTAGATAGGGACTCCATGCTGGAGCCGCATACTCCAGGATTGGTCTGACATATGTGGTATATAATGTTCTGAAAGATTCCTTACACAAGTTTCTAAAGGCCGTTCTTATGTTAGCCAACCTGGCATATGCTGCTGATGTTATCCTCTTGATATGAGCTTCAGGGGACAGGTCTGGCGTGATATCAACCCCCAGGTCTTTCTCTCTCTCTGACTCTTGAAGTATTTCATCTCCCAAATGATACCTTGTATCTGGTCTCCTGCTTCCTACCCCTATCTTCATTACATTACATTTGCTTGGGTTAAACTCTAACAGCCATTTGTCTGTCTGCCTGTGTGTCTGTCTGCCTGTGTGTCTGTCTGCCTGTGTGTCTGTCTGCCTGTGTGTCTGTCTGCCTGTGTGTCTGTCTGCCTGTGTGTCTGTCTGCCTGTGTGTCTGTCTGCCTGTGTGTCTGTCTGCCTGTGTGTCTGTCTGCCTGTGTGTCTGTCTGCCTGTGTGTCTGTCTGCCTGTGTGTCTGTCTGCCTGTGTGTCTGTCTGCCTGTGTGTCTGTCTGCCTGTGTGTCTGTCTGCCTGTGTGTCTGTCTGCCTGTGTGTCTGTCTGCCTGTGTGTCTGTCTGCCTGTGTGTCTGTCTGCCTGTGTGTCTGTCTGCCTGTGTGTCTGTCTGCCTGTGTGTCTGTCTGCCTGTGTGTCTGTCTGCCTGTGTGTCTGTCTGCCTGTGTGTCTGTCTGCCTGTGTGTCTGTCTGCCTGTGTGTCTGTCTGCCTGTGTGTCTGTCTGCCTGTGTGTCTGTCTGCCTGTGTGTCTGTCTGCCTGTGTGTCTGTCTGCCTGTGTCTGTCTGTCTGTCTGCCTGTCTCTGTCTGTCTGTCTCTGTCTGTCTGCCTCTGTCTGTCTGTCTCTGTCTGTCTGCCTCTGTCTGTCTGTCTGTCTGCCTGTGTCTGTCTGCCTGTCTCTGTCTGCCTGTCTGTGTCTGCCTGTCTGTGTTTGTCTGTGTGTCTGTCTGTCTGTGTCTGTCTGTGTGTCTGTCTGTGTGTGTCTGTCTGTCTGTGTGTGTCTGTCTGTCTGTGTCTCTGTGTCTGTCTGTGTCTGTCTGTCTGTGTCTGTCTGTCTGTGTCTGTCTGTCTGTGTCTGTCTGTCTGTGTCTGTCTGTGTCTGTCTGTCTGTGTCTGTCTGTGTCTGTCTGTGTCTGTTTGTGTCTGTCTGTGTCTGCCTGCCTGTCTGTGTCTGCCTGCCTGTCTGTGTCTGCCTGCCTGTCTGTGTCTGCCTGCCTGTCTGTGTCTGCCTGCCTGTCTGTCTGCTTGCCTGTCTGTGTCTGCCTGCCTGTCTGTGTCTGCCTGCCTGTCTGTGTCTGCCTGCCTATCTGTCTGTCTGTCTGTGTCTCTTGTCTGTCTGTCTGTGTCTGTCTGTCTCTTGTCTGTGTCTCTGTCTGTCTGTCTGTCTGTCTGTCTGTCTGTCTGTCTGTCTGTCTGTCTGTCTGTGTCTGTCTGTGTCTCTTGTCTGTCTGTGTCTGTGTCTGTCTGTGTCTGTCTGTCTGTGTCTGTCTGTCTGTCTGTCTGTGTCTCCTGTCTGTCTGTCTGTCTGTCTGTCTGTCTGTCTGTCTGTGTCTCTTGTCTGTCTGTGTCTGTGTGTCTGTCTGTGTGCCTGTCTGTCTGTCTTTCTGTCTGTCTGTCTGTCTGTCTGTCTGTGTCTGTGTGTCTGTGTCTGTGTGTCTGTCTGTCTGTCTGTGTCTCTTGTCTGTCTGTCTGTCTGTGTCTGTCTGTGTTTGTCTGTGTCTCTGTCTGTCTGTCTGTGTGTCTGTGTGTGTGTGTCTGTCTGTGTCTGTCTGTCTGTGTCTCTGTGTCTGTCTGTGTCTGTGTCTGTCTGCCTGTGTCTGCCTGTGTCTGTCTGTGTCTGTCTGTGTCTGTCTGTCTGTGTCTGTCTGTGTCTGTCTGTCTGTCTGTCTGTGTCTGCCTGCCTGTCTGTGTCTGCCTGCCTGTCTGTGTCTGCCTGCCTGTCTGTGTCTGCCTGCCTGTCTGTGTCTGCCTTGTAACGGGGGGGGGGGAAGATTATTATATAGAGCGAGTAGGAAGTGAGTAGGAGAAGTAGAAGAGGTAGACGGAGGGGTAGATAGGTAGAAGTAGAAAAAGTAAATAGTAGAAGTAGAAGAGTAGATAGTAGAAGAAATAGAAATTAGAAAATAGAAAATAGATAATGCTGCCACCATCCATTCTAGATCATTTACATACAAGACAAGGAATGGAACTTGTCCGTATCAACATAATATACTCAAGGATATTATCAAGAGGTATTTATTAGTATGTTCCATCTGTATCATGTACTCAATATCATGAAACCAGTAACCGCTGAGGCTTTCTCCTCTCAACTCAAAAACTCCAGGTAACAAGTTAAACACACTTTAAATAATAACTTTCAATTATATTTCACATACTAAGTATCAATTTAAGCAATTCAACTAAAATGGTAATATTCAAAGTGAGTCATCATCCAAGAATTCGAGAACCCTACAACTCGACTGCCCTGATCATCACACAACACCTGTTTAGTGAACACGACAAAGTCCCTCAATGTTCAACTCACCAAGTGTCTCCGAGTCTTAAGAGTCTCCGTGGAATAGAGAAAGGGGGGGGGGGGAGGGTCTGTAGTTGACAGAGACTGTCCCGCCCCCGCCGGCAGACCGCCTGTCTGGACGGCTGGCCGCTGCCGTCTGTTCTTCTGTCTATGGCTCTGCTTCTGCTGTCCTTCTCTCTTCTGAATCGATATCTCTCCGAGTATATATTGGGAAACCTAGTGGCTAACTCCGCCCACAAGTTAGATAGCCTGGGGCACTCTACCAAGCCACTCCTTAAACGTCGGCATGTTTGAAGGCTACCCGGCTCATTTATAAGATTAGCGAGAGCCAGGTGAGATTCGCATGACCTGACCTCAGGTCACTTGGTTGTCAATTAACACTTAGAGGTGTGAGATCCAGGCCAGACAAGCTGGCGTCTGTCAAATCCTAGTCTGTGACTCATATATCTCCATGTATGTATTAAATAAAAATAACCAAACCAAACACCTTTACAGTGTTACAGCCTGCCTGTCTGTGTCTGCCTGCCTGTCTGTGTCTGCCTGCCTGTCTGTGTCTGCCTGCCTGTCTGTGTCTGCCTGCCTGTCTGTCTGTCTGTGTCTCTTGTCTGTCTGTCTGTGTCTGTCTGTGTCTGTCTGTCTGTCTGTCTGTCTGTCTGTCTGTCTGTCTGTCTGTCTGTCTCTGTCTGTCTGTGTCTGTCTGTCTGTGTCTGTCTGTCTGTCTGTGTCTCTTGTCTGTCTGTCTGCCTGTCTGTCTGTCTGTGTCTCTTGTCTGTCTGTGTCTGTGTGTGTCTGTCTGTCTGTCTGTCTCTTGTCTGTCTGTGTCTGTGTGTGTCTGTCTGTCTCTGTCTCTTGTCTGTCTGTGTCTGTGTCTGTCTGTCTGTGTCTGTCTGTCTGTGTCTGTCTGTCTGTCTGTGTCTGTCTGTCTGTGTCTGTGTCTGTCTGCCTGTGTCTGTCTGTGTCTGTCTGTCTGTGTGTCTGTCTGTGTGTCTGTCTGTGTGTCTGTGTCTGTGTGTCTCTGTCTGTCTGTGTCTCACTGTCTGTCTGTGTGTCTGTGTCTCTGTGTCTGTCTGTGTCTCTGTCTGTCTGTCTGTGTCTCTGTGTCTGTCTGTCTGTCTGTCTGTCTGTGTCTGTCTGTGTCTGTCTGTGTCTGTCTGTGTCTGTGTGTGTCTGTGTGTCTGTCTGTCTGTCTGTGTCTCTTGTCTGTCTGTCTGTCTCTGTGTCTGTCTGTCTGTGTTTCTGTCTGTCTGTGTTTCTGTCTGTCTGTGTTTCTGTCTGTCTGTTTCTGTCTGTCTGTGTTTCTGTCTGTCTGTGTTTCTGTCTGTCTGTCTGTGTCTGTCTGTGTCTGTCTGCCTGTGTCTGTCTGTCTGTGTGTCTGTCTGTGTCTGTCTGTGTCTGTCTGTGTCTCTGTCTGTCTGTCTGTGTCTGTGTGTCTGTCTGTCTGTGTCTGTCTGTGTGTCTGTCTGTCTGTGTCTCTGTCTGTCTGTCTGTCTCTGTGTCTGTCTGTCTGTGTTTCTGTCTGTCTGTGTTTCTGTCTGTCTGTGTTTCTGTCTGTCTGTGTTTCTGTCTGTCTGTCTGTCTGTGTCTGTGTCTGTCTGCCTGTGTCTGTCTGTCTGTGTGTCTGTCTGTGTCTGTCTGTGTCTGTCTGTGTCTGTGTCTGTCCGTCTGTGTCTGTCTGTCTGTCTGTGTCTGTCTGTGTGTCTGTCTGTGTCTCTGTCTGTGTCTATGTCTGTCTGTCTGTGTCTGTCTGTGTCTGTGTCTGTCTGTCTGTCTGTGTGTCTGTCTCTGTCTGTCTGTCTCTCTCTGTCTGTCTGTCTCTCTCTGTCTGTCTGTCTCTCTGTCTGTCTGTCTCTCTGTCTGTCTGTCTCTGTCTGTCTGTCTCTCTGTCTGTGTCTCTCTGTCTGTGTCTCTCTGTCTGTGTCTCTGTCTGTCTCTCTCTCTCTGTGTCTGTCTGTGTCTGTCTGTATCTGTGTCTGTCTGTGTCTGACTGTGTCTGTGTGTCTGTGTCTGTCTGTCTGTGTCTCTCTCTCTGTCTGTCTGTGTCTCTCTCTGTCTGTCTGTGTCTCTCTCTGTCTGTCTGTCTCTCTCTGTCTGTATGTGTGTCTGTCTGTGTCTCTGTGTCTGTCTGTGTGTCTCTGTGTCTGTCTGTGTCTCTGTGTCTGTCTGTGTCTCTGTGTCTGTCTGTGTCTCTGTGTCTGTCTGTGTCTCTGTGTCTGTCTGTGTCTGTCTGTCTGTGTCTGTCTGTCTGTCTGTCTGTCTGTCTGTCTGTCTGTGTCTCTGTCTGTCTGTGTCTGTCTGTCTGTGTCTGTCTGTCTGTCTGTCTGTGTGTCTGTCTGTGTGTCTGTGTCTCTCTGTCTGTCTGTCTGTCTGTCTATCTGTGTCTCTCTATCTGTCTGTCTGTGTGTCTGTGTCTCTCTATCTGTCTGTCTGTCTGTGTCTGTCTGTCTGTGTCTGTGTCTGTCTGTCTGTGTCTATCTGTGTCTGTGTCTGTCTGTCTGTGTGTCTCTGTCTGTCTGTCTGTCTGTCTGTCTGTCTGTCTGTCTGTCTGTGTCTCTGTCTGTCTGTCTGTGTCTCTGTCTGTCTGTGTCTCTGTCTGTCTGTGTCTGTCTGTCTGTGTCTCTGTCTGTCTGTGTCTCTGTCTGTCTGTGTCTCTGTCTGTCTGTGTCTCTGTCTGTCTGTGTCTGTCTGTGTGTCTGTCTGTGTCTCTGTCTGTCTGTGTCTGTGTCTGTCTGTGTGTCTGTCTGTGTGTCTGTCTGTGTGTCTGTCTGTGTCTCTCTGTCTGTCTGTCTGTCTGTCTATCTGTGTCTCTCTATCTGTCTGTCTGTGTGTCTGTGTCTCTCTCTGTCTGTCTGTGTCTGTCTGTCTGTCTGTGTCTGTCTGTCTGTGTCTGTGTCTGTCTGTGTCTGTCTGTCTGTGTCTGTCTGCCTGTGTCTATCTGTGTCTGTCTGTGTGTCTGTGTGTCTGTCTGTGTCTCTGTCTGTCTGTGTGTCTGTCTGTATGTGTCTGTCTGTCTGTGTCTGTCTGTCTGTCTGTGTCTCTCTGTCTGTCTGTGTTCTCTGTCTGTGTCTCTCTGTCTGTCTGTGTCTCTGTCTGTGTCTCTGTCTGTGTCTCTGTCTGTGTCTGTCTGTGTCTCTGTCTGTGTCTGTCTGTCTGTGTCTGTGTCTGTGTGTCTGTCTGTCTGTGTGTCTGTCTGTCTGTGTGTCTGTCTGTCTGTGTCTGTCTGTCTGTGTCTGTCTGTCTGTGTCTGTCTGTCTGTGTCTGTCTGTCTGTGTTTGTCAGTCTGTGTCTGTCTGTCTGTGTCTGTCAGTCTGTGTCTGTCAGTCTGTGTCTGTCAGTCTGTGTCTGTCTGTCTGTGTCTGTCTGTCTGTGTCTGTCTGTCTGTCTGTCTGTGTCCTGTCTGTGTCTGTCTGTCTGTGCCCTGCCTGTGTCTGTCTGTCTGTGCCCTGTCTGTGTCTCTGTCTGTCTGTCTGTCTGTCTGTCTGTCTGTCTGTCTCTGTCTGTCTGTGTCTGTCTGTGTCTGTCTGTGTCTGTCTGTGTCTGTCTGTGTCTGTCTGTCTGTGTCTGTCTGTGTCTGTCTGTGTCTGTCTGTCTGTGTCTCTCTGTCTGTCTGTGTCTCTGTCTCTTGTCTGTCTGTCTGTCTGTCTGTGTCTGTCTGTCTGTCTGTGTCTGTCTGTCTGTCTGTGTCTGTCTGTGTCTGTCTGTGTCTGTCTGTGTCTGTCTGTGTCTGTCTGTCTGTGTCTGTCTGTGTCTGTCTGTGTCTGTCTGTCTGTGTCTCTCTGTCTGTCTGTGTCTCTGTCTCTTGTCTGTCTGTCTGTCTGTCTGTATGTCTGTCTGTGTCTGTCTGTCTGTCTGTCTGTCTGTCTGTCTGTCTGTCTGTCTGTCTGTCTGTCTGTGTTTGTCTGTCTGTCTTTCTGTCTGTCTGTGTCTCTCTCTGTCTGTGTCTGTCTGTCTGTCTGTCTCTCTCTCTGTCTGTCTGACCTTCCTCCGGAGGCTAGCATCTTCACAGCAGAACTTTATGCTATTCTCTATGCTCTTCGTCTCCTGCTTTCCTGGTGACAATCCTCCTTTGTGGTGGTAGTTGACTCTCGTAGTGCCCTCATGGCGTTAGGGTCCTTTAATCCGGTCCACCCGGTGGTTGTCGAGATTCAACATTGGCTGTTTCTTATCTCCAGTAAATTAAAGTCAGTTGCATTTTGCTGGGTTCCCAGCCATGTTGGTGTCTTTTTAAATGAGCGTGCGGATGCTGCCGCTAAGGAAGCTATCTGCACTTATCCCATCTCCCATAAAAGTATTCCTTATTCCGACCTTACCCAGTTATTCATGCCTCCATCCCTGCCCGCTGGCAGATTTGTTAGTCTTCTGTTATTGGTAACAAACTGCGTACTCTTAGAGTCGTGTGTCCCAGTGGCCTTCCTCCTGCCACCGTAACCTGCGGTGGGAAACGGCTCTGACTAGGTTAAGTATTGGCCATACCCGTTTAACTCACGGTCACTTAATGAAGCGCCGCCCTGCTCCTTATTGTCCACATTTCATTGTCACTCTTACAGTCGTGCATATCCTTGTTGAATGTCCTGACTTCCAGGACGAGCGTGTGTCTTGTTTTCCATCCGTCCCCCGCGGTCGCTTGTCCCTCGATAGAATTGTAGGCGACTCGGATACTTTTGATATCGTTCGCCTTATGCGTTTTTGTTCTCGTATTGGCATCCTTGGTGATATTTAGTGCCCTCTGATTATTCCGCACATTTGATGGTGCTACATAGCCTTCCCGGTTTGGTGCCTTCTTTTGATAATTACTTACTTACTCCCCGCATGGGATAGGTGTAGTAATCGGCGAGCCGCTCTCGACCATAAACAAACGCCACCTGGGAAAAAAAATCCTGCGTAGGCCGTCATTGTGTACAGGCCTCAGTTGCCCGGCGGACACCATGGCAAGCGCATAAAGTTCCAATGACCGACCCCGCTCAACGAAGTGTTTATCGCGACCTCTGACCGAGGATGAAATCAAGAATAATTTGTTCCCAGATGATGAATCTGATATTGACGACTCCGATATTGATCACGACTACACACAGACTTCAGAAGTGGATACGACCGACGATGAGTGTGAACATGCTAGTTCCACGAGGGCTAGGCCTAGCATCTCGCCTATGCCTCCTCGCCCTCACTCGACCCCACTTCATGCCAGACAACACAGTTCATGTGCTACCTTGCAAGATATTGATGTTTTGGTCGACGAGTCTGAGGAAAGTGAGTCATTTTCCGGTTTTAGTGACTTAGAATTGGAAAATATTTTTGGTGCCACTTGTACCAGTGGAGTGTGTGGTGTTGCCAAGCGACAATTTGTCGCGTCAGCAGCATCTGGCCAAGGAATGCAACACCGCATGGGACCACATGAGGGCGCTGATAAACAAAGACCCTCAACATAAAGTAATTTTCTGTCACCGTCCCTGCCCGCCCCTACTGTTCCTAGCCGCAGATGGAACATATTTTTTCAGGAAATGAACAAATATGCAGCTCATCTCATTGATGAGGAGGAGTTATCTGTTTTTTCACGTTTACAGCGAAGGAAAGATAAGACTGTGGATGATATGTATGTGTTTTTGGCACTGTGTATGTTGATGAAACATTGTGTCAAATACGTACTCAACCATTATTGGAGCAAAGACCATACTGTTCCAACACCAATGTTCGGCAAATATATATCTCGAGCCCGATTTTCGATAATCCTCAAGTGTCTTCATTTTGCAAACGATGAAGACTAGAATGATGTTGATAGACTTTGGAAGGTAAGGCACGTCCTGAACGAACTTATTGGAAAGTAGTGTCCACTCAATTTAACAGCCTCTTTTATACCGATCTGCCGGTAATAACGACCGGTTTCGGAAACCGGTATCTGGAGCCTCGTATACCAGTCTGGCGGTCGATATTACTGAAGATCGGTATTGGGTTTGTTTTGGCATCAGTAGACCCTCACATGGCGACCAGGGGCCAGATTTACGAAGGTACTTACGAAGGTTTTTCTTCTTAACTATGAATGTTTTTCCTTCTTGGCGCCTTCGTGGTGGCTACGTCGGTATTCATGTAACTACACTAAGGCGAAAAACCTTCATAAGTTTGGTCCGGTATCTAAGTGTGGTGTCGACCACTCGTAGCTTTACGTAAAATGGATATAACTCAATTTTTCTCTACTACATAACACTGGAATCGATTTTAAGATTTTGGGACATAAACAAAAGATTATAGCTATTGAATCTCGTGAAGAGGAGTCCTTCGTGTTAGTTATATATGCATTCTCTGCTTTGAAACTTTGAGTAAATATTTCTTTTATGATATTAGAATTAGTTTTATAATAGCAAGATATTGTACCAGAAGTTATTAAGTAAATAAACACTGGTGAACATGAAATATGAGAGAAGGTGATGAGGCCTGCCTGATGGGATCATTTACTATCACCAAATGCGCCTGCTAACCTAGTAGTAAGGATGTACCTTAGCTATACATACCCATTTCTAATTTATTTAGTTTGGTTTTATTTTGAAATTAAATCTGGGTGAGACATAAAATAAAAATATGCTGCACAAATGATGTTAGGTAAGGAGAAGGGTAAAAATGTCAAAAACTTTATTAATTGAATACTTAAAACTATAATTATGACTATATGGACTATTAAAAAAGAGAGGGGGAAGTAGGGGTCCAAGACCTCTTCCTGTTACACAACTTGGGTGTGGAACAAGTAATTATCAAAAGAAGGCACCATGCCGGGAAAGCTATGTAGCAGTAAGGCAGTGAGGTGAGGCAGCTACTTATTTGAGAAATGCTTATTTTATTTACCTTATAAGCTGAGGCAACTTATTTTATTTGAGGAATACTTAGCTGATTCCTCTACATTTAGCATGGAAGAAATTTGTGTCGAAGACCACTTCCTGTTACACAATTTGGCTGTGAGTAACCAAGCTAGAAGTGCTCTACAAATCAAGGGATCCAGAATGTGGAATGACCTCCCGAATCACGTCAAAGGCTGTACCTCCCTCAACCAGTTTAAGAGTAAAACCAAGTACTACCTAATTAACTCCATATAACCTACCTTACCCAATAAATGTCAACCCATGTCTTGTTATTTTTTAAACAATGTTGTTCACCAATGTGTACAATTGCTGATTTCTGCTATGTTAACCTCCTTTTTTTATTTTTTATTCCTTCTTTCAACATAATAGTAATCGGTATAAAATAAATTTAGTTTGTCTAAGTGTTTTTTTCCCCCACCCCTTGCCCGAAATGTTATGAGTATTAGTCGCTTTAGGTATTGTATGTACTAGCTCTGTCTATAAATCCAACATTACGTTTGTAAATCAACTCTGTATTTTTCCTGAATAAAATATATTTATTATTTATTTATTAATCAGTAAGTAAGAATTAAAACAAGGAACCAAGTTGGAAGGCTATGTAGCACCATTGTGTGTAGCAATAAACCAATTTTTTTAACAAATAATGCACCTGTATGGTAAAACAAATCTGTCAGCTGTAAAAAATATTGATGCAATTATTTAAATAAAAAATATTATGAAAGAAATATTACTGGTTTATTTTTATCCTATCTTTTTGTACTGTACAGTATATCCAAGGAAGTGAAAAATTGAGACATAATGCACAATTTAATGAATGATTAAAAAATGATTAGCATTTCAAAAGAAATATGACTATTACATATCAACATCAGATCTAAATAATCCATGGTTAACATGATTTAATAAGGTTAATATAGTACTTGTAATAATACAAACTATAATTTAAAATCTTTATTACTGATTTTTTTATTAAGATTAAGTATACACAGCAATGTGCTGCTACCCTATTCTAAATGGAATATTTCAGTGTAGATAAAAAACTAGCTATAAGTTTATCTAATTCTCCCATCTCACAGGATAGTTAGACATACGTGGAGTCAAGGTAGAAAATACCAGCCTCAATACAAAAAACTAATCAACTCTGACTAAACAACTCTTCACGATTTTCACAAGAGGTAAGCACTGAATCATGGAAACATTATATTATAATTACTCTTACCAGTTTCTAAAAGACTCCTCTCAATGTATTTTTTTTAACGTGTTTAGGTATATACAACAATGTGCTGCTTCCCTATTTTGTATGAAGGACCACAGTGTAGATCAAAAACCAGCTACAAGCTCATCCAACATCCTCACTTCACAGGATGGCCAGTCATACATGGAATCAGGAGAGAACAAAATACTTAAGGCTGATCTATTAGCCTCCACTGGCAAAATCTGGGTGCAGCACAAGAATATCTTCCAATATTCCTGAGTGTATGAAGTAATTACACAGCTCAAAGTACTTCATACCATTTGGTATGAAGTCATTGATAATAGGGCAATCACAGATAGTGTTGAAGAGTATGTTCTCTCAAGTAGGACTGAAAACAGATGTTTTTTTCTACCAAGAGGGTTATAAACCCATAGAACCGCCTACCCGCTGATCTGGAAGTTCCAAAATCCAGCTAGAAAATATCATTAGGACAATTGGCGGGACCTTTAACAAGCCCCCGACTTTCTGTCCTCGTCGAGGCCACTAGATAGTTAGTGACCATTGGGTAAATTCAGTAAATATATACAATAATTGTCAGGCATCTTCCGAGCAACAAGGACAGCTACACAGTATCTCTTAGAATTATGTAGGTAAACAACAAATGTAACATATTTGTTTACTACAATGCCGGTGCTACCTGTAGAAGTTGAAAAAACATAGTTTTACTTCGAAATATACTAATTTTATGAGAAAATTCGACGTAAATCGGAGGCAGTAGAGCTCCGATAAGCCAGCGCAAAATCTTCAATATGAAGAATGTTGCCTGCTCTCTGATTGGGCAAACGAAACACAATAGTGACCTATCGGCACGTAAGTGAACCAGATCCAGAACCCAAATATCTTCCTAAGTGGACCTACGTGAATTTCACCTAAGCATCTTCTTAGGGCATACTTAGGAACCTTCGTAGCAAACCTACTTACGAAGAAATACATGGAGCTTTGTGAATCTAGGTCCAGGCCACCGACTTTGATCGTCCAGAGTCATATATTAAATTTTAACTTTCTTTTAAAATGATTCAATTTAATGAAGAAAATTCTAAATAATTATTAATAAAATATTTTGAAACAATTGTTATTAGGCAAAATTATTTTTCTTATTAAGTACCTTTTATAGTATAGGCACTTTGTATTTTTTTCCCACGGACCTAGAATGTACTACGCTGGGCCATGTGTCCGCATTGTTTACTGTGAACTCGCGCGGCTAGCTTCAATTTTGAAAGACTTCAGATGCTGAATGCTGAATTCCCATCAACAAGTTGTGCAGCCTCCGTAGGCAACGAATGCTCAACAAGTCGTGCTGCACCCGCCGATGCTGAATTCTCATCAACAAATCGTGCAGCTTTTGCCGGCAACGAATGCTCTACACGCCATGCTGCACACGCCAATGCTGAATTCCCAGCAACAAGTCGTGCAGCCTCCACCAGCAACGAATGCCCCTCCAAGCCATGTTGCACCCGCTGATGCTGAATTCCCATCAACAAGTCATGGAGCATCTGCTAACGATATAAAATATGATTGAAAGGTATATAAATTAGTGTAAAAAGTGTTGATAGAGTAAAGAATTGTAAATGTTAATGATTATTTAAACCTTGACAAAATGATACTGTACAGTGTAAATATACAGTAGAAATAATTTTCAATTATGAATTAGAATTAGAACTCATGTGAATTAGTAGTAAGCCTAGCTGTTGTGTGAAGTGAATGCCTGAAAATAAATGTAAATACTGTATGTACCCTGTATACAGTACTGAACAATATAAAACAAGCACTGCAGAGGATGACGTAATCTTCACAGCTTCGTAATCTTCAGCTTCGTTAAAAGTAAGCCAAATTACCAATTTTATTGTAGTATTACAACACATTAACATTTTTTTCAACAAAAGCTACATATTAATCTCTGCAAATGTATATTCTATCATAAGTAGAGAAAATGTGAACTCAAAATATTTCGTCCTAGCAAGCTCTCAGTGGCAAGGCTCGATAGCCATTGTATAGCATGGCTGCCACAGCCTTTGTTGTAACATTAAAAATACATTACCTGCACTGTATAGGGTAAAACAAAAGATATCTCTAAAATTTTATTGAGAAAATATTAACAATCACTGATACATGAAATATTTTGCAATACAAAGGAATGAACCAATTTTTTCCCACCCATCTGGACCTGATCAGAGCGTGTTCCCACATCATCCATGCAGCAGCCAACAGCTGGCTTAATCGTCGACGTGGCACTAAATTGGAACGCAATTACACAATGAACTTTATTAAATTTTAGTTATACAGTATAAAATGTATCTTACCTGAATGTTACTTGAAAAATTACCCGACCTGACTTAACTTCAGAAATACCGGAGCTCCGGAAATAACGGCCAGGGTACAACCCCCATATAGGCCGTTAAATTGAGTGGATACTGTACACAGGGGTATCTATGTACCAGCTCAGAAGCTGTGTGATTGACGAATCCCTTGTGCTTTTCAAAAGACATCTTGCCTTCAAGCAGTATATTCCCTCCAAGCGCCACCGATTTGCATTGAAATAATTTGCACTCTGTGACTGAAACAGGAATTGTTACACATGATAATGTATACAGGTACAAATGTAGACATTTGTTACGAATCTTACAAGGATTTTAACATTACTCTTGATGTTTATATATTTCATTGTCTTGTTCTATAATTAGTATAGTATCCAGTTGTATGATTATAGAATTTTGTATGTTATATATTGTAGCATGCTGTAGTGTGCCTGAGTTGCATTATATCGTATGAGGCTTTTTGCAAGTTAATTCCTGTTGGTTTCTCCGTGTGGGGGGATGACCATATTTGGATGTGGCCAGTGTGGGAACTTGTTGTCAAGCGAGTGTTTATAGTTCAACCTTGATTAATTCTTATTATTGTTTGCCAGTAAATTATATTGAGTAATGTAACAATATTATATACTCTTAAGATTAATAATGATTTGAATATTAGTACTAAATTTTGTTAGTAGAATTTTCACAATAGTTTATGTGGATGCTTAGTTGATGTTTGTGGTAGGACGCCTGCCCTGGGAACACGCTTTGCCAGAGGCGTGGCAGCGTTGATCGAGAGGAGACATGTTTTTAAGTTAAGTCAGTGGTTATTGTTATTTTAGCTAAATACTCGGTTAATTCTCTGGGTAAATGATTGTGTAATTATCCCATTTATTAATTCATGTGCTGGTGATTATGGTCATTGCTCAATAAGGATTTTTCTTTATATTATTGCATGCTAAAGAATATTTATGGCTATTATCTTTACCATTTAATTGTTATGTTTGTCACTCTTAGCGTAGTTACATTGTTTTCCCAATTTATGTAGTGTTTCCTTTCACCCCCCTAGACACCTGTTGGCAAGGCCGATTTAATATACTTTGATCACTGCGGGAAAAGAACCATACTAAGTTTCAAGGATTGTAACAACATTCCTGCAAATGACCAACATGGCTTCTCAGGTAGCGTGGTGAAGTCACTGCTTGCACCATATCTGAACAAGGGCCACATATTATACACAGATAACTATTATACCAGTCCCTTGCTAACTAGGTTCTTGATTGATAATAGAACTGGAGTGTGTGGCACAGTGAAGGCAAAACGAAGGGAAATGCCAGTGTTTCACACTGCTATGCAGGTTGGTGATTGCGAGCTACAAAAAACCGGTGCAATGCTTTCAGTGCGGTAGAAAGACAGGCGTGAAGTGAACATGTTGACCACTATTCACGATGGTATAATGTTGTACAGGTGAACAGAACCACAAAACAAATAATCTATAAGCCAGATTGTGTCTTGTACCATAACATCAACATGCGTTTGGTGGATAAATGTGATATGATGGTCGGAAGGGGTGGGGGGTGGAGTGAGTACAGAAAACAGTGAAGTGGACCAAGAAAATATTTTTCCACCTTGTTGACGTAACAATGCTAAACAGTTACAATATGTATCTTGTTAAAACAGGTGGTAAACAAAATTTCCGTGCATTCAGTTTTACTGTAGTGACACAATTACTAGAGAAGTTTGGCAAAGCAATTCCTGGCATACAAAGGCTCATTTTGAACACAGTATTGCACCATGCTCCCACACCCAGGCTCGCTTTCAAGGATGCCTTTGTGACACAATCCACCATATTTACCACCAACTGGAAAGCGTGCAGTAGGCCAGTGTGAGTGCATCATATGCAAGACAACAACCAAGAGGGAACAGAAACGAAAATGGTGATGACTTGGTGCACAGTGTGTCAGGTCCCTCTGTGGTATATCAAATGTTTTGATGAGTATCACAGTCTTGATGACTTCTAACTGTCCAAGACTGGTGCAAAAACATGTAAATACAGAATAAGTGGGTTTAAATAATGAAAATAAATAAAAAAAATGTATATTTTATTGCAAATAAGACATTTTTGTGCGAATACTTGTGACACTAATATGTGGATACAATATACATTGACAACAGTTGTATTATAATAAATCAAGTGAGAACATTGAACCACACCAGTGAAAAAAATGGGTGTAAAATACGCCGTAGATACTGTAAATAATAACGCAAAAATAAATTAATGGCAACTCGGGCTCCTTCTCCACCGGGCCTGACTCCGCCCGGCGCACCACGCTCCAGCGACGATGAATCGTGACGTCAATGGCCAACTTCTCGCCTCATTTACGTCATTGGTAAGTACAATTATTTTTTTTTATTGTTTTTCCCATACTCAGGGAAAACAAATAAACACATTAATAAGAACAAAACGTTTTTTGGCATTTTTTTTGTTGCGCCTGTGGGTGTTGAAGCCATTTTGACCCTTAGCGGCCCAAGGGTTGAAGACCAACTAGTGAAAATAGAACACTGCTTGGAAAACCTCACAAATCCAGCCCGAACATCATCCTGCTTGGGGACTT
>WNGS01109749.1:603113-621299 GCA_020271785.1 Procambarus virginalis
TTTCTTGTTCACAGTAAGTTTAAGTCGGTTGAGTTTGGTGGGGTCCCAGCCATATTGGCGTGTCTTTCAATGAGCGTGCGGATGCTGCCGCCAAGGAAGCTGTCCGCTCTTCTCCCATCTCTCATAAAGGTATTCCATATTCCGACTTTTACCCGGTTATCCATTCCTCCATCCTTACCCGTTGGCAGGCTTCTTGGTCGTCTGTTACTGGTAACAAACTCCGTACTCTGAAAGGTTGTGTTTCCTCGTGGCGTCCTCCTATCACCGTAACCGGCGATGGGAAACTGCTCTGGCGAGGTGCGTATTGGCCATACTCGCTTCACCATGGTCACTTGATGGAGCGCCGCCCTGCTCCTATGTCCTAATTGCATTGTCACTCTTACGGTCGTGCATGTCCTTCTGAATGTCCTGACTTCCGGGGAGATGTGTGTCTTGCTTTCCGACCGCCCCTCGCGGTCACCTGTCCCTCGATAGAATTCTTGGTGACTCTGGTACTTTTGATATCGTTCGCCTTATGCGTTTTGTTCTCGTATTGGCATCCTTAGTGATATTTAGCGCCCTCTGATTATTCCGCACATTTGATGGTGCTACATAGCCTTCCCGGTTTGGTGCCTTCTTTTGATAATTACTTACTTACTTACATTTAGCATGGAAGAAATTTGTGTCGAAGACCACTTCCTGTTACACAATTTGGCTGTGAGTAACCAAGCTAGAAGTGCTCTACAAATCAAGGGACCCAAAATGTGGAATGACCTCCCGAATCATGTCAAAGGCTGTACCTCCCTCAACCAGTTTAAGAGTAAAACCAAGTACTACCTAATTAACTCCATATAACCTACCTTTCAAATAAATGTCAAACCATGTCTTGCTATTTTTAAACAATGTTGTTCACCAATGTGTACAATTGCTGATTTCTGCTATGTTAACCTACTTTTTTTATTTTTTATTCCTTCTTTCAACATAATAGTAATCGGTATAAAGTATAAATTTAGTTTCAGTCTAAGTGTGTTTTCCCCAACCCTTGCCCGAAATGTTATGAGTATTAGTCGCTTTACGTATTGTATGTACTAGCTCTGTCTATAAATCCAACATTACGTTTGTAAATCAACTCTACGTATTTTTCCTGAATAAAATATTTTTATTATTATTTATTTATTAATCAGTAAGTAAGAATTAAAACAAGGAACCAAGATGGAGGGCTTCGTAGCACCATTGTGTGTAGCAATAAAGCAATTTTTTTAACAAATAATGCACCTGTATGGTAAAACAAATACTGTCGGCTGTAAAAATATTGATGCAATTATTTAAATAATAAATATTATGAAAGAAATATTACTGGTTTATTTTTATCCTATCTTTTTGTACTGTATAGTATATCCAAGGAAGTGAAAAATTGAGACTGCACAATTTAATGAATGATTAAAAAATGATTAGCAGTTCAAAAGAAATATGACTTAAATATCAACATCAGATCTAAATATTCCATGGTTAACATGATTTAATAAGGTTAATATAGTACTTGTAATAATACAAACTATAATTTAAAATCTTTATTACTGATTTTTTTTATTAAGAAGATTAAGTATACACAGCAATGTGCTGCTACCCTATTCTAAATGGAATATTTCACAGTGTAGATAAAAAACTAGCTATAAGTTTATCTAATTCTCCCATCTCACAGGATAGACATACGTGGAGTCAAGGTAGAAAATACCAGCCTCAATACAAAAAACAAATCAACTCTGACTAAACAACTCTTCACGATTTTCACAAGAGGTAAGCACTGAATCATGGAAACATTATATTATAATTACTCTTACCAGTTTCTACAAGACTCCTCTCAAACAATGAATTTTTTTTAACGTGTTTAGGTATACACAGCAATGTGCTGCTTCCCTATTTTGTATGAAGGACCACACAGTGTAGATCAAAAACCAGCTACAAGCTCATCCAACATCCTCACTTCACAGGATGGCCCGTCATACATGGAATCAGGAGAGAACAAAATACTTAAGGCTGATCTATTAGCCTCCACTGGCAAAATCTGGGTGCAGCACAAGAATATCTTCCAATATTCCTGAGTGTATGAAGTAATTACACAGCTCAAAGTACTTCATACCATTTGGTATGAAGTCATTGATAACAGGGCAGTCACAGATAGTGTTGAAGAGTATGTTCTCTCAAGTAGGACTGAAAACAGATGTTTTTTCCACCAAGAGGGTTATAA
The DNA here is from genome assembly GCA_020271785.1 of Procambarus virginalis. NCBI lineage: Eukaryota > Metazoa > Arthropoda > Malacostraca > Decapoda > Cambaridae > Procambarus > Procambarus virginalis. The sequence goes on from WNGS01109749.1 coordinate 605,341, forward strand.
ACCCATGGAACCGCCTACCCGCTGATCCGTAAATTCCTAAATCCAGCTAGAAAATATCATTAGGACAATTGGCGGGACCTTTAACAAGCCGCCGACTTTCTGTCCTCGTCGAGGCCACTAGATAGTTAGTGGCCATTGGGTAAATTCAGTAAATATATACAATAATTGTCAGGCATCTTCCGAGCAACAAGGACAGCTACACAGTATCTCTTAGAATTACGTAGGTAAACAACAAATGTAACATATTTGTTTACTACAATGTCGGTGCTGGCTGTAGAAGTTGAAAAAACATAGTTTTACTTCGAAATATACTAATTTTATAAGAAAATTTGACGTAAATCGGAGGCAGTAGAGCTCCGATAAGCCAGCGCTAAATCTTCAAATGAAGAATGTTGCCTGCTCTCTGATTGGGCAAACGAAACACAATAGTGACCTCTATCGGCACGTAAGTGAACCAGATCCAGAACCCAAATATCTTCCTAAGTGGACCTACGTGAATTTCACCTAAGCATCTTCTTAGGGCATTCTTAGGAACCTTCGTAGCAAACCTACTTACGAAGAAATACATGGAGCTTTGTGAAGCTAGGTCCAGGCCACCGACTTTGATCGTCCAGAGTCATATATTAAATTTTAACTTTCTTTTAAAATGATTCAATTTAATGAAGAAAATTCTAAATAATTATTAATAAAATATTTTGAAACAATTGTTATTAGGCAAAATTATTTTTTTTATTAAGTACCTTTTATAGTATAGGCACTTTGTATTTTTTTCCCACGGACCTAGAATGTACTACGCTGGGCCATGTGTCCGCATTGTTTACTGTGAACTCGCGCGGCTAGCTTCAATTTTGAAAGACTTCAGATGCTGAATGCTGAATTCCCATCAACAAGTTGTGCAGCCTCCGTAGGCAACGAATGCTCAACAAGTCGTGCTGCACCCGCCGATGCTGAATTCTCATCAACAAATCGTGCAGCTTTTGCCGGCAACGAATGCTCTACACGCCATGCTGCACACGCCAATGCTGAATTCCCAGCAACAAGTCGTGCAGCCTCCACCAGCAACGAATGCCCCTCCAAGCCATGTTGCACCCGCTGATGCTGAATTCCCATCAACAAGTCATGGAGCATCTGCTAACGATATAAAATATGATTGAAAGGTATATAAATTAGTGTAAAAAGTGTTGATAGAGTAAAGAATTGTAAATGTTAATGATTATTTAAACCTTGACAAAATGATACTGTACAGTGTAAATATACAGTAGAAATAATTTTCAATTATGAATTAGAATTAGAACTCATGTGAATTAGTAGTAAGCCTAGCTGTTGTGTGAAGTGAATGCCTGAAAATAAATGTAAATACTGTATGTACCCTGTATACAGTACTGAACAATATAAAACAAGCACTGCAGAGGATGACGTAATCTTCACAGCTTCGTAATCTTCAGCTTCGTTAAAAGTAAGCCAAATTACCAATTTTATTGTAGTATTACAACACATTAACATTTTTTTCAACAAAAACTACATATTAATCTCTGCAAATGTATATTCTATCATAAGTAGAGAAAATGTGAACTCAAAATATTTCATCCTAGCAAGCTCTCAGTGGCAAGGCTCGATAGCCATTGTATAGCATGGCTGCCACAGCCTTTGTTGTAACATTAAAAATACATTACCTGCACTGTATAGGGTAAAACAAAACATATCTCTAAAATTTTATTGAGAAAATATTAACAATCACTGATTGATACATGAAATATTTTGCAATACAAAGGAACCAATTTTTTCCCACCCATCTGGACCTGTTCAGAGCGTGTTCACACATCATCCATGCAGCAGCCAACAGCTGGCTTAATCGTCGACGTGGCACTAAATTGGAACGCAATTACACAATGAACTTTATTAAATTTTAGTTATACAGTATAAAATGTATCTTACCTGAATGTTACTTGAAAAATTACCCGACCTGACTTAACTTCAGAAATACCGGAGCTCCGGAAATAACGGCCAGGGTACAACCCCCATATAGGCCGTTAAATTGAGTGGATACTGTACACAGGGGTATCTATGTACCAGCTCAGAAGCTGTGTGATTGACGAATCCCTTGTGCTTTTCAAAAGACATCTTGCCTTCAAGCAGTATATTCCCTCCAAGCGCCACCGATTTGCATTGAAATAATTTGCACTCTGTGACTGAAACAGGAATTGTTACACATGATAATGTATACAGGTACAAATGTAGACATTTGTTACGAATCTTACAAGGATTTTAACATTACTCTTGATGTTTATATATTTCATTGTCTTGTTCTATAATTAGTATAGTATCCAGTTGTATGATTATAGAATTTTGTATGTTATATATTGTAGCATGCTGTAGTGTGCCTGAGTTGCATTATATCGTATGAGGCTTTTTGCAAGTTAATTCCTGTTGGTTTCTCCGTGTGGGGGGATGACCATATTTGGATGTGGCCAGTGTGGGAACTTGTTGTCAAGCGAGTGTTTATAGTTCAACCTTGATTAATTCTTATTATTGTTTGCCAGTAAATTATATTGAGTAATGTAACAATATTATATACTCTTAAGATTAATAATGATTTGAATATTAGTACTAAATTTTGTTAGTAGAATTTTCACAATAGTTTATGTGGATGCTTAGTTGATGTTTGTGGTAGGACGCCTGCCCTGGGAACACGCTTTGCCAGAGGCGTGGCAGCGTTGATCGAGAGGAGACATGTTTTTAAGTTAAGTCAGTGGTTATTGTTATTTTAGCTAAATACTCGGTTAATTCTCTGGGTAAATGATTGTGTAATTATCCCATTTATTAATTCATGTGCTGGTGATTATGGTCATTGCTCAATAAGGATTTTTCTTTATATTATTGCATGCTAAAGAATATTTATGGCTATTATCTTTACCATTTAATTGTTATGTTTGTCACTCTTAGCGTAGTTACATTGTTTTCCCAATTTATGTAGTGTTTCCTTTCACCCCCCTAGACACCTGTTGGCAAGGCCGATTTAATATACTTTGATCACTGCGGGAAAAGAACCATACTAAGTTTCAAGGATTGTAACAACATTCCTGCAAATGACCAACATGGCTTCTCAGGTAGCGTGGTGAAGTCACTGCTTGCACCATATCTGAACAAGGGCCACATATTATACACAGATAACTATTATACCAGTCCCTTGCTAACTAGGTTCTTGATTGATAATAGAACTGGAGTGTGTGGCACAGTGAAGGCAAAACGAAGGGAAATGCCAGTGTTTCACACTGCTATGCAGGTTGGTGATTGCGAGCTACAAAAAACCGGTGCAATGCTTTCAGTGCGGTAGAAAGACAGGCGTGAAGTGAACATGTTGACCACTATTCACGATGGTATAATGTTGTACAGGTGAACAGAACCACAAAACAAATAATCTATAAGCCAGATTGTGTCTTGTACCATAACATCAACATGCGTTTGGTGGATAAATGTGATATGATGGTCGGAAGGGGTGGGGGGTGGAGTGAGTACAGAAAACAGTGAAGTGGACCAAGAAAATATTTTTCCACCTTGTTGACGTAACAATGCTAAACAGTTACAATATGTATCTTGTTAAAACAGGTGGTAAACAAAATTTCCGTGCATTCAGTTTTACTGTAGTGACACAATTACTAGAGAAGTTTGGCAAAGCAATTCCTGGCATACAAAGGCTCATTTTGAACACAGTATTGCACCATGCTCCCACACCCAGGCTCGCTTTCAAGGATGCCTTTGTGACACAATCCACCATATTTACCACCAACTGGAAAGCGTGCAGTAGGCCAGTGTGAGTGCATCATATGCAAGACAACAACCAAGAGGGAACAGAAACGAAAAATGGTGATGACTTGGTGCACAGTGTGTCAGGTCCCTCTGTGGTATATCAAATGTTTTGATGAGTATCACAGTCTTGATGACTTCTAACTGTCCAAGACTGGTGCAAAAACATGTAAATACAGAATAAGTGGGTTTAAATAATGAAAATAAATAAAAAAATGTATATTTTATTGCAAATAAGACATTTTTGTGCGAATACTTGTGACACTAATATGTGGATACAATATACATTGACAACAGTTGTATTATAATAAATCATCAAGTGAGAACATTGAACCACACCAGTGAAAAAAATGGGTGTAAAATACGCCGTAGATACTGTAAATAATAACGCAAAAATAAATTAATGGCAACTCGGGCTCCTTCTCCACCGGGCCTGACTCCGCCCGGGCGCACCACGCTCCAGCGACGATGAATCGTGACGTCAATGGCCAACTTCTCGCCTCATTTACGTCATTGGTAAGTACAATTATTTTTTTTTATTGTTTTTCCCATACTCAGGGAAAACAAATAAACACATTAATAAGAACAAAACGTTTTTTGGCATTTTTTTTTGTTGCGCCTGTGGGTGTTGAAGCCATTTTGACCCTTAGCGGCCCAAGGGTTGAAGACCAACTAGTGAAAATAGAACACTGCTTGGAAAACCTCACAAATCCAGCCCCGAACATCATCCTGCTTGGGGACTTCAACCTACGGCACCTGAAATGGAAGAACCTAGCCAATACAGCAATATCAAAAAGAATACCAGGAAGTAACCTAATGAGCAGGCACATGCAAATGACCTGCTATGGATGTGCGACAGGTTTGCCATAACCATAAATAGTAAGAACCACTAGGAAGGAGAAACACACTAGACCTCATTTTCACTAATAATGATGATTGATCAGGAACATAATGATTACAAATACCTGTTACTCAGATCACAACTTTAATTGAAGTTCTGACCGGCATGGGGAATAGACCCTCAAAACCAGTCCCGATGCCCCGGCAAAAAATTATAGACCAGTTTGCACTAACATCTCACATAAAAGCTTTTGAAGAGTGATTAGGAATCAACTTTCTAGTTTTATGGAAAATATGAACTATACAACCCAGGACAACATGGATTTAGAGCTGGGAGATCCTGTCTGTCACAGTTACTCAACCACTGACAAAATCACAAAGCTCTGGAAGAAAAGCAAAGTAGTTGTAGTATACATAGACTTTGCGAGGCATTTCGACATGTGATCATGGGGTGATAGCATACAAAAATGAGGTCAATGGGAATAACTGGTAAAGTAGGATGCTGGATACTCAATTTCCTGTCGAACAGAAACACAGAGTAACAGTCAATCAAAATAAAATCGAGCCTAAGGGCAGTTAAAAGCTCTTGTACCTTAAGGTACAGTCCTTGCACCACTGCTTTTCCTTATTCTCATATCAATATAGACAAAATACAAGTCACAGCTTTGTGTCATCCTTTGCAGATGACACAAAAATTAGCATGAAAATTCCTCTGAGGAAGACATTGAAAAACTACGAGCCGATGTCAACAAAGTTTTCGTTGGGTAGCAGAAAATACATGATGTTAACAGTGATAAACTCCAAGTACTCAGGTACNGTCTGTCTGTACTCACCTAGTTGTACTCACCTAGTTGTGCTTGCGGGGGTTGAGCTCTGGCTCTTTGGTCCCGCCTCTCAACCGTCAATCAACAGGTGTACAGTTTCCTGAGCCTAATGGCTCTATCATATCTACATTTGAAACTGTGTATGGAGTCAGCCTCCACCACATCGCTCCTAATGCATTCCATTGTCAACCACTCTGACACTAAAAAGTTCTTTCTAATATCTCTGTGGCTCATTTGGGCACTCACTTCCACCTGTGTCCCTAGTGTGTGTCCCCTTGTGTTAACAGCCTGTCTTTATCAACCCTGTCGATTCCCCTGAGAATCTTGATGTGGTGATCATGTCCCCCCTAACTCTTCTGTCTTCCAACGAAGTGAGGTTTAATTCCTGCAGTCGCTCCTCGTAGCTCATACCTCTCAGCTCGGTACTAGTCTGTGGCAAACTTGAACTTTTCCAGTTAGTCTTATGCTTGACTAGATAGGGACTCCATGCTGGACCGCATACTCCAGATTGGTCTGAAGTATATCTGTGTCTGTCTGTCTGTGTCTGTCTGTGTCTGTCTGTCTGTCTGTGTCTCTGTCTGTCTGTGTCTGTCTGTCTGTGTCTGTCTGTGTCTGTCTGTATGTCTGTCTATGTCTGTCTGTCTGTCTGTCTGTCTGTCTGTCTGTCTGTCTGTGTCTGTCTGTCTGTGTCTGTCTGTCTGTGTCTGTGTCTGTCTGTCTGTCTGTGTCTGTCTGTCTGTGTCTGTCTGTCTGTCTGTCTGTGTCTGTCTGTCTGTCTGTCTGTCTGTTCTGTCGTCTGTCTGTCTGTGTCTGTCTGTCTGTCTGTGTCTGTCTGTCTCTGTCTGTGTCTGTGTCTGTTTGTCTGTCTGTGTCTGTCTGTGTCTGTCTGTCTGTGTCTGTCTGTCTGTGTCTGTCTGTGTCTGTCTGTCTGTGTCTGTCTGTCTGTGTCTGTCTGTCTGTCTGTCTGTCTGTGTCTGTCTGTCTGTGTCTGTCTGTTTCTGTCTGTCTGTCTGTTTGTCTGTCTGTGTCTGTCTGTGTCTGTCTGTCTCTGTCTGTGTCTCTGTCTGTCTGTCTGTCTGTCTGTGTCTGTCTGTGTCTGTCTGTCTGTGTCTGTTTGTGTCTGTCTGTCTGTTTCTGTCTATCTGTGTGTCTGTCTGTGTCTGTCTGTCTGTCTGTGTCTGTCTGTCTGTGTCTGTCTGTGTCTGTCTGTCTGTCTGTCTGTGTCTGTCTGTGTCTGTGTCTGTCTGTTTCTGTCTGTCTGTTTCTGTCTGTCTGTGTCTGTCTGTCTGTCTCTGTCTGTCTGTGTTCGTCTGTCTGTGTCTCTGTCTGTGTCTGTCTGTCTGTCTCTGTCTGTCTCTGTGTCTGTGTGTCTCTGTCTGACCTTCCTCCAGAGGCTAGCATCTTCACAGCAGAACTTTATGCTATTCTCTATGCTCTTCGTCTCCTGCTTTCCCGGTGACAATCCTCCTTTGTGGTAGTAGTTGACTCTCGTAGGTCCCTCATGGCGTTAGGGTCCTTTAATCCGGTCCACCCGGTGGTTGTTGAGATTCAACATTGGCTGTTTCTTATCTCCAGTAAATTTAAGTCAGTTGCATTTTGCTGGGATCCCAGCCATGTTGGTGTCTCTTTAAATGAGCGTGCGGATGATGCCGCTAAGGAAGCTATCTGCACTTATCCCATCTTCCATAAAAGTATTCCTTATTCTGACCTTTACCCAGTTATTCATGCCTCCATCCCTGCCCGCTAGCAGATTTGTTAGTCTTCTGTTATTGGTAACAAAATGTGTACTCTTAAAGAGTCGTGTGTCCCAGTGGCCTTCCTCCTGCCACCGTAACCTGCGGTGGGAAAAGGCTCTGACTAGGTTAAGTATTGGCCATACCTGTTTAACTCACGGTCACTTAATGGAGCGCCGCCCTGCTCCTTATTGTCCAAATTGCATTGTCCCTCTTACGGTCGTGCATATCCTTGTTGAATGTCCTGACTTCCATGACGAGCGTGTGTCTTGTTTTCCAACCGTCCCCCACGGTCGCTTGTCCCTCAATAGAATTCTAGGCGACTCGGATACTTTTGATATCGTTCGCCTTATGCGTTTTTGTTCTCGTATTGGCATCCTTGGTGATATTTAGCGCCCTCTGATTAATCCGCACATTTGATGGTGCTACATAGCCTCCCCCGGTTTGGTGCCTTCTTTTGATAATTACTTACTTACTCCATCGACCAGGATGATTTTTTTTAGGTAGAGAAAGAGAAGAATGGCTAAAAATGTTCAGACTCTACCACCATCTCGGTCAAATGCTAGAGGATGCAAACACAGTGGCCTCCCTGCCAGACCCTCAGATATTAACACCAAGTAAAGCATCCAACTCTTCCACAAACACGATAACATCATTTATATTTGCCAACATCCAAGGTATAAAAACACGAAAATCCAACAAAGTTCATTTTATAGATGGTCTCCTTCATGAGACAAATGCAGTGTTTGCAGCCCTAACGGAAACTCGCACAAAGGACTACCATGATGGTGAAATATGGATCTCAGAGTACAATCTTTTCAGATGTGACAGGAAACACCGGCTACAGGATGGGCTCAGAATCTACATCAAAGACACACTCATCTGTACTGAGCTGCTAAACACCACAAATGATATGGTGGAAGTGCTGATAATCAAAATAGAGATCCTAAATGTAGTTATTGCTCTTGCATATAAGTCACCAGAGGCAAACTCTCAGCAGTTTAACCTTCAGACCGTGCAATATGCATATATATGATTTGAGTTACAAAACCAGTACCGCGCAATACATATATAGCTGTTTTCGTGTCTAGCGCTATAATTTAAACGTCCCGCATGGAATAGGGGTAGTCATCGGCGAGCCGCACTCTACCATAAACAAACGCCACCTGGGAAAAAAATCCAGCGTAGGCCGTCATTGTGTACAGGCCTCAGTTACCCGGCGGACACCATGGCAAGCGCATAAAGTTCCAATGACCGACCCCGCTCAACGAAGTGTTTATCGCGACCTCTGACCGAGGATGAAATCAAGAAGAATTTGTTCCCAGATGATGATGAATCTGATATTGACGACTCTGACATTGATCACGACTACACACACACTTCAGAAGTGGATACGACCGACGATGAGTGTGAACATGCTAGTTCCACGAGGGCTAGGCCTAGCATCTCGCCTATGCCTCCTCGCCCTCACTCGACCCCACTTCGTGCCAGACAACACAGTTCATGTGCTACCTTGCAAGATATTGATGTTTTGGTCGACGAGTCTGAGGAAGGTGAGTCATTTTCCGGTTTTAGTGACTTAGAATTGGAAAATAGTTTTGGTGCCACTTGTGCCAGTGGAGTGTGTGGTGTTGCCAAGCGACAATTTGTCGCGTCAGCAGCATCTGGCCAAGCAATGCAACACCGCATGGGACCACATGAGGACGCTGATAAACAAAGACCCTCAACATCAAGTAATTTTCTGTCACCATCCCTGCCCGCCCCTACTGTTCCTAGCCGCAGATGGAACATATTTTTTCAGGAAATGAACAAATATGCAGCTCATCTCATTGATGAGGAGTTATCTGATTTTTCACGTTTACAGCGAAGGAAAGATACGACTGTGGGTGATATGTATGTGTTTTTGGCACTGTGTATGTTGATGAAACATTGTGTCAAACACGTACTCAACCATTATTGGAGCAAAGACCATACTGTTCCAACACCAATGTTCGGCAAATATATGTCTCGAGCCCGATTTTCGATAATCCTCAAGTGTCTTCATTTTGCAAATGATGAAGACAAGAATGATGTTGATAGACTTTGGAAGGTAAGGCACGTCCTGAACGAACTTATTGGAAAGTAGTATCCACTCAATTTAACAGACTCTTTTTTTTTACCGATCTGCCGGTAATAACGACCGTTTCGGAAACCGGTATCTGGAGCCTCGTATACCAGTCTGGTGGTCGATATTACTGAAGATCGGTATTGGGTTTGTTTTGGCATCAGCAGCCCCTCACATGGCGACCAGGGGCCAGATTTACGAAGGTACTTACGAAGGTTTTTCTTCTTAACTATGAATGTTTTCCTTCTTGGCCCCTTCGTGGTGGCTACGTCGGTATTCATGTAACTACACTAAAGCGAAAAACCTTCATAAGTTTGGTCCGGTATCTAAGTGTGGTGTCGACCACTCGTAGCTTTACGTAAACTGGATATAACTCAATTTTTCTCTACTACATAACACTGGAATCGATTTTAAGATTTTGGAACATAAACAAAAGATTATAGCTATTGAATCTCATGAAGAGGAGTCCTTCGTGTTAGTTATATATGCATTCTCTGCTTTGAAACTTTGAGTAAATATTTCTTTTATGATATTAGAATTAGTTTTATAATAGCAAGATATTGTACCAGAAGTTAAGTAAATAAACACTGGTGAACATGAAATATGAGAGAAGGTGATGAGACCTGCCTGATGGGATCATTTACTATCACCAAATGCGCCTGCTCACCTAGTAGTAAGGATGTACATTAGCTATACATACCCATTTCTAATTTATTTAGTTTGGTTTTATTTTGAAATTAAATCTGGGTGAGACATAAAATAAAAATATGCTGCACAAATGATGTTAGGTAAGGAGAAGGGTAAAAATGTCAAACTTTATTAATTGAATACTTAAAACTATAATTATGACTATATGGACTATTAAAAAAGAGAGAGGGAAGTAGGGGTCCAAGACTATTTCCTGTTACACAACTTGGGTGTGGAACAATTATCAAAAGAAGGCACCAAGCCGGGAAAGCTATGTAGCAGTAAGGCAGTGAGGTGAGGCAGCTACTTATTTGAGAAATGCTTATTTTATTTACCTTATAAGCTGAGGCAGCTTATTTTATTTGAGGAATATTTAGCCGATTCTCCCTCCATCGACATCTCGTCGATTCTGTGGATGCCTCTGTTACTTTCAACCCCACTCGTCTCGGTACACGTGTGGTTGCTGCTCCTTCTCAGGATGCTGCATCCCGCTTGGCTGCCTTATCCTGCCTTGGCGAGACCCCTGTTCGGGTCTCGAAGAACGCTCAGTTGAATGCCAGTGTTGGCACTATTCTGCTCCCGCCCCATGTTGCGACCGGTGTTCGGGATCTGCGAGACTGCCACGACGATATTCGACATATCCTTACTGCCCAGGGCCATTCTATTCTCCAAGTGGACACGTTTACTCGTCCCCCGCGTGGTAGTCGCCGTCAACCCCTTCGGGTTGTGAAGATTACCTTTGATGGTAGGACCCTTCTGCCCTCCGTTATTCTTGCTGGTGCCAGGTGCTCTGTCCAGGAGTACATTCCTTCTCCTCGGCTCTGTAACAAGTGCTGGAGGTTTGGGCATGGTGCCCTCCGCTGCTCTGGGACTGTCTCTCTCTGTCCTTTGTGTGGTGGCGAAGGTCACTCTAAGTCAGAGTGCACTTCTCCCCAGGCTCGTTGCCTCAACTGCGGTGAGGCCCATCCTACCTTCTCCCGTGCGTGTGTCCATTACAAGCTTGAGGCAGCCGTCCTCAGCTTGAAGCACCGGGAGCGCTTATCTTTTCCTGAGGCGAGGCATCAGGTTCGCCGGCTCCCGCCTTATGCTAATATCTCTTATGCTCGCGTGTTGCGCTCTTCTTCTCCTCGTCCTTCCCACCTTCCTCAAACTCTCAACCGTTTCCGGGCTTTGGACCCTGATACACCCACTGCCTCCTCCTCTGTTCCTTTGAGTTCTGTCCCGAAGGGTCCCCCTCCTGGTCCTCTGTCTGGAGTTCCCCTTCTTTCTACCCGGTCTGTCGTGTCTCCTGTGTCTTCTTCCTCGTCTCCCGATCCTCCTTCCCATCCTTCTCCTCCATCTCTTGACTCTCCCCACCGCCTGTTGCTGCAGGTGGATGTCCATCGCTCTCCTCACGGCCATCATGTGTGCTCTCGTTCGGCTTCTCCTGTTGAGACACTGGAATCCGTTGCCCGGTACGTAGTTGCTGGGACACCGGTCTCTTTAAGCCAGAAGCGTAAGCCTGGCTCCTCTCCTTCCTCCTCCCCGGCGGGTTAGAAGGCCTCGCTTTCTTCCTCGACCCCTACTACTGGCTCTGTTGCTCCTTCCCCTCCCATTTCTGTGGTTGCTCCCCCTGTTCCTGCTATGGAGGTTTCTTTGGCCCCTGCTTCCCTTTCAGTTGCTGCCCTTCCTGCGGTGCACTCCCCTCTTTCTACTCCCCCTCTTCCTGCTGCTGTCCTTGACTGCTCCTCTCCGTTGTCTCCTCCTCCTCTTCCTCCTCCTCCGGTCCCCGCCCACCCACCTCTGGTCTGTTCTCCCGCTTCCTTCCCTCCGTCTTTGCTCAGTTTACCCATGCCCCCTAACCCTGACTTTGCTGACCCTGATCCCGACCCTGATATTCTTTAACGTGTTATGTTGCTCTTTCGCCTTTGTTTCTTCATTGTTTTCTGTTGTTGTCCTTTCTCTTCTCGTCGTTGTATATTCTTCAATGGAACGTTCGAGGTTATTACGCCAATTTCCTCGAACTCCAACTTCTGATTTCGCGGTTTTCGCCCCTTTGTGTCTGTCTCCAGGAGCCGATGCTTGGTGCTCGTCCTGGTCGTTTTCGTGGCTATTCCTTTCTCTCCCCCCCCCCCCCCAGCCATTGCTGGGGCTCATAATTCTTCTGCTCTCTTGATTCGTACTGATGTTCCCTTTGTTCCTTTACTTTTTCCTTCGCCTCTCCACTGTTCGGCTGCTCGTATCTTTGTAGGGAAATGGTACACAGTTTGTTCCATTTATCTTCCCCCGAGTGTCCCGCTTTCTCTTCCTGATTTGAAACACCTCCTGGACTCCTTGCCGGAGCCTGTGCTCCTGCTGGGTGACTTCAATTGTCGTCACTCTCTTTGGGGTGATGTTCTGACGAATACCCGAGGTCGCCTTCTTGAGCCATTTCTCCTCTCTTCTTCCCTGTCTCTTCTGAATTCTGGTGAGCCCACTCATTTGGACTCTCGGACTCGCACCCTTTCCTGTCTTGATCTTTCTCTCTGCTCTTCTTCTCTTTACCTAGATTTCACGTGGCAGGTTCTCGATGACCTCCATGGCAGTGATCATTTCCCTATCCTTGTTTCCTTTTTCTCTTTTCGCCCTTCCCTCTCTTTTCCTAGGTGGCAGTTTGCTAAAGCGGACTGGAACCTCTTTACCCTCAGTGCTGCTCTCTCTGACCTTTCCCTTCTGCCTCTCCCTCGCGCTCTCCTCCTTTTTCATGACACTGTCATCGACGCTGCCCTCCGCTCTATTCCTCGCTCTTCCTCTCGGGGTCCACGGAAGTGTGTTCCCTGGTGGAATGCGGACTGTGCTCGAGCTGTTCGCTGTAAGCGTGCAGCCTGGAAGAGGCACCGCCGTCGGCAGACGACCGATTCTTTTCTTTTCTTTCGGAAAGCGAGTGCGGTGGCCCGTAGGGCCATCCGTGCGGCTAAACGTGATTGTTGGACTTCTTATGTCTCCACAATTATGTCCGAAACTCCCCTGCCACAGATCTGGAAGCGTATCCGCAAGATAGCGGGTAAGTTCGTTCCCGATGTTTCCCCGGTCCTTCACCTCCGTGGTACTCTTGTGGCGGACCCGTTGCAGGTTGCCACTGAACTGGGTTCTCACTTTCCTTCTGTTAGCTCTGGTCTTCATCTTTCCCAATCTTTCCTTCTTCGTAAACCTGCGCTTGAGTCTCGTCCTTTAGATTTCTGCACTCGTCTTCGACTTTTCTATAATGATCCCTTCCCTGGAAACACAAACCGAAACTGTCTCTATTTTCTGCTTATTACAACTTGTAATAAAAGTTGTTACATCTTGGCTTGACGTGTTTATGACGTATTATAACGTTGTTACAACTTGCTATATTGGTTGTTATAACTGGTTAGGAGGTGTTAAAACCTGCTCGAACGTTGTACCAACGTCGTAGTTTCGGTGTGTGTTTGGCGGGTTCTCTCTCTGAACTTCGTTCTGCCCTGGCCCTCTGCGGTTCTACGGCGGCGGGCTCCGATGGTATTCATTATGAGATGCTTCGCCATCTCCCTCCGTGTACGTCTCAGTATTTACTGAGTCTGTATAATCGGATCTGGGAGTCGTCGTCCGTCCCTGAGGACTGGCTCGATGCCGTTGTCCTCCCTGTTCGCAAACCAGGGTCTCTGGGTACTTCCCCTAAGGACTTTCGCCCTATTGCCCTCACCAGTTGTGTCTGCAAACTCTTTGAACGTATGGTTAACGTTCGTCTGATGTGGTTCCTGGAACACCATCACCTCTCCCCTTCTCAATTTGGTTTCCGCAAGTGCCGCAGCACGACAGATGTCCTGGTGAACTTGGAGGTCTATATTCGTACTGCTTTTGCTGCGAAGACCTCCGTTGTTGCCGTCCTTTTTGACCTTGAAAAGGCTTACGACACCACTTGGCGTTATCATATTCTATCCCAGCTTCATTCTTTTGGCCTTCGTGGTCATCTCCCTCTCTTTCTCCTCTTCTCTCAGCTCCTCTCTCGTCGTTCCTTTCGGGTGCGCCTTGTACCGCTCTCTCTCTGCTCTCTCTCTTTTCAGCAATACGAGGGTGTGCCCCAGGGTAGTGTTCTGAGCACTACTCTCTTTCTGGTTGCCCTCAATGGTCTTCTTTCCTCTCTCTTCCTTCAGGTGTCTTCTCCGCTCTCTATGTCGATGATCTTACCCTTTGCTGTCAGGTGATGATTCATTCGCCTTCCTTCAGCGCCGGCTTCAACTTGCGATTGATGCCGTGTCGTCTTGGGCCACTGATCATGGCTTTAAGTTCTCTACTTCTAAGACTTGTGCCATGTCTTTACCTCGGAAACGGGTCATTCTTCGTCCCTCTTTGTCACTTTATGGACATCCCATTGAGTACAAAGATTTCGCGAAGCTTTTGGGGTTATTCCTTGACACTCGTTTGTCCTTGGTCTCCCCATATCTCTTACCTCCGTGTTGAGTGCTCTAAGGCCCTTACCCTCCTTCGAGTGTTGTCCCATACCTCTTGGGGAGCGGATAGGCGCACTCTCCTTGCTTTGCATTCCTCTCTCGTCCTGTCTAAGCTCGATTATGGTTGCCCTGCTTACTCTTCTCTGCTTCTCCTTCTGCTCTTCGCCGTCTTGATGCTTTGCACCATACTGGGCGCGCCTCAGTTCTGGTGCCTTTCGTTCGACTCCCGTCCTTAGCTTGTATGTTGACACTGGCTTCCTATCTCTCCAGGACCGCCGTGATCGCTACTGTCTTCGCTATCTTGCGCGGTCCTTGCACATCCTTCCTCTCCTCTCGCCTCTGTCGTGCTTTAACTTTTACCCCTCCTGTAGTTCCTGTTCCTCTTCACCACCTCCCTCTTTCTGTCCGGTTATCTCGCTTACAGGATTCTCTTTCCATTCGGGTTTCTAATGTTTCTCCTCGTGTTGTTCCTTCTTTGCCCCCGTGGAGAGTCCCCCTTCCGCAGTTTTGTACATCCTTGACCCGCGTCACTAAAGCTTTTACCTCTCCTACGGTTCTAAAAACGCCTTTTCCTTGAACACTTTTTCTTCTCACTCCCGCTCCGTTTCTGTCTTCACCGATGGGTCTAAGTCTGCGGATGGTGTTGGCTACTCTGTTGTTTTTCTGATCGCACTTATATGTGTCGCTTACCTCCGGAGACTAGCATCTTTACGGCGGAGCTTTACGCTATTCTCTATGCTCTTCGTCTCCTGCTTTCTCGTTGTCAGTCTTCCTTTGTGGTAGTTGTTGACTCTCGTAGTGCCCTCATGGCGCTCGGTCCTTTAATCCGGTTCATCCAGTAGTTGTCGAGATCCAGCATTGGCTGTTTTTTGTTCACAGTAAGTTTAAGTCGGTTGAGTTTTGTTGGTTTCCCAGCCATATTGGCGTGTCTTTCAATGAGCGTGCGGACTGCCGCCAGGAAGCTGTCCGCTCTTCTCCCCATCCTCGTAAAGGTATTCCATATTCCGACTTTTACCCCGGTTATCCATTCCTCCATCCTTACCTTTGGCAGGCTTCTGGTCGTCTGTTACTGGTAACAAACTCCGTACTCTGAAGGTTGTGTTTCCTCCCTCGTGGCCGTCCTCCTATCACCGTAACCGGCGATGGGAAACTGCTCTGGCGAGGTTGCGTATTGGCATACTCGCTTCACCCATGGTCACTTGATGGAGCGCCGCCCTGCTCCTTATTGTCCTAATGCATTGTCCCTCTTACGGTCGTGCATGTCCTCTTGAATGTCCTGACTTCCGGGACGAGCGTGTGTCTTGCTTTCCGACCGGCCCCTCGCGGTACCTGTCCCTCGATAGAATTCTTGGTGACTCTGGTACTTTTGATATCGTTCGCCTTATTGCGTTTTTGTTCTCGTATTGCATCCTTAGTGATATTTAGCGCCCTCTGATTATTCCGCACATTTGATGGTGCTACATACCTTCCGGTTTGGTGCCTTCTTTTGATAATTACTTACTTACTTACATTTAGCATGGAAGAAATTTGTGTCGAA